>NC_069403.1:107929723-107954716 GCF_026875155.1 Cherax quadricarinatus | reverse complement strand
CTTTTTCCCCTTTTCGGTTTTTGTCCTCTCCTTGGGTTGTTGTCCTCTCCTTCGGGTTTTTGTCCTCATCCTTCGGTTTGTTGTCCTCTTCTTCGGTTGTTGTCCTATCCTTCGGTTGTTGTCCTCTCCTTGGGTTGTTGTCCTCTCCTTCGGGTTTTTGTCCTCTTCTTCGGTTGTGGTCCTCTCCTTCGTTTTTTTGTCCTCTCCTTGGGTTGTTGTCCTCTCCTTGGGTTGTTGTCCTCTCCTTGGGTTGTTGTCCTCTCCTTGGGTTGTTGTCCTCTCCTTCGGTTGTTGTTCTCTCCTTCGGTTGTTGTCCTCTCCTTCGGTTGTTGTCCTCTCCTTCGGTTGTTGTCCTCTCCTTCGGTTGTTGTCCTCTCCTTCGGTTGTTGTCCTCTCCTTCGGTTGTTGTTCTCTCCTTGTGTTGTTGCCCTCTCCTTGTGTTGTGGCCCCGTTCATGTGTTGTTGTCTGGTCCTTGTGTTGTTGTCTGGTTCTTGTGTTGTTGTCCTCTCCTTGTGTTGTTGTCTAATCCTTGTGTTGCTGACCTCAGGGAAGTGATGAATGGTGAATATCCGAGGGGACAAGGATGGACACCCGAAGACATGGATCTGAGTGAGGCATTCATAACTTAATGGTCTTCCCTTTCAGAACTTCAAGATCTTCGAGAACTTCGAGACCTTCGAGAACTTCAAGACCTTCGAGAGCTTCGAGAACTTCGAGAACTTCAAGAACTTCGAGAACTTCATCATCATTCCTTCACCATCACTGCCATTCCATCACCCTCACCACCAGCCCATCACCCTCAACACCAGTTCATCACCCTCACCACCAGTCCATCACCCTCACCACCAGTCCATCACCCTCACCACAAGTCCATCACCCTCACCACAAGTCCGTCACCCTCACCACCAGTCCATCACCCTCACCACGGTCCATCACCCTCACCACCAGTCCATCACCGTCACCACCAATCCATCACCGTCACAACCAGTCCATAACAATCGTCAGTTATTCCTAACAAACGTCAATCGATCATCACAATCGTCAATCGTTCATCGCAATCGTCAGTCGTTCATCACAATCGTCAATCGTTCATCACAATCGTCAGTCGTTCATCACAATCGTAAGAGGTTCATCACCCACGCAACCAATCCATCACCCTAACCACCGATCCATCACCCTCACCACCAGTCCATCAACATCACCACCAATCCATCACCCTCACCACCAGTCCACCATCCTCACCACCAGTCCATCCCATTCACCACCAGTATATCACTCTCACCACCAGGCCATCACCCTCACCGCCAGTCCATCACTCTAACAACCGATCCATCACCCTCACCACCGGTTCATCATCCTAACCACAAGCCCATCACTCTCACCACCAGTCCATCACCCTCACCACCAGTCCATCACTCTCACCACCAATACATCACTCTCACCACCAGTCCATCACCCTCACCACCAGTTCATCACCATCACCACCACCCATCACCCTCACCCCACCCATCACCCTCACCACCAGTCCACCACACTACACCACCAGTCCATCCCTCTCACCACCAGTCCATCACCCTCACCAGCAGTCCATCACCCTCACCTTCAGTCCATGACCGTCACCAGTAGTCCATCACCCTCACCGCCAGTCCGTAACCCTCTTCCAGTTCGTCACCTTAATAACCAGTCAATCACTCTCACCACCAGTCCATCACTCTCACCACCAGATCATTCTCACCAACAGTCAATCACTCTCACAACCAATCAATCACCCTGACCACCATCCATCACCCTCACAACCATTCCATCACCCTCACCCCAGTCCATCACCATCACCACCCCGTCCATCACCCTGAAACCCCCATCCTTCACCCTCACCACCAGTCCATCACCTTCACCCCCAGTCCATCACCTTCACCGCAATCCGTCACCCTCACCACCAGTCCTCACTCTCGTCCACCAGTTTCCCTCACCCTCACCATCACCCTCACAAAACAGTCCATCACTGTCACCAATAGTATATCACCCTCACCACCAGTCCATCACCCCACCATCATCCATCACTGTCACCAAAAGCATATCACCCTCACCACCAATCCGTCACCCTAATCACATACCCATCACTCTCACCACCAGTCCATCACCCTCACTACCAGCCCCTCACTCACGGGCACCAGTCCATCACCCTCACCACCAGTCCAAACATCCTCACCACCAGTCCATCACCCTCACCACCAGTCCATCACCCCCCACCACCAGCCATCACCGTCACCACCATCCATCATCCTCACCAGCATCCAACACCCTCACCTTCAGTCCATGACCGTCACCAGTAGTCCATCACCTTGATCATCAGCCCCCTCTCCCTCACCCACAATCCATCACTCCACCACCAGACCATTCTCACCACCATCCATCACCGCACCACCATCCATTACTCTCGTCACCAGTCCATCACCCTCACCGCCAGTCCGTAACCCCCCCTTCCAGTTCCCTTACCTTAAAACCAGCCCATCACTCTCACCACCAGACCATTCTCACAAAACCCTTCCATCACCCTCACCTCCACTCCATCACTCTCACCACCAGTCCATCACCCTGACCACCAGTCCATCACCTTCACCGCCAGTCAATCACCCTCACCACCAGTCCATCACTCTCGTCACCAGTCCATCACCCTCACCATCAGTCCATCACTCCACCAAAAGCATATCACCCTCACCACCAATCCGTCACCCCAATCACAACCCATCACTCTCACCACCAGTTTCCCTCACCCCTCACTACCAGTTTCCCTCACCCTAATCACATACCCATCTCTCTCACCACCAGTTCATCACCCTCACCACCAATCCGTCACCCTAATCACATACCCATCACTCTCACCACCATCCATCACCCTAATCACATACCCATCTCTCTCACCACCAGTTCAATCACCCTCACCACCAATCCGTCACCCTAATCACATACCCATCACTCTCACCACCAGTCCATCACCCTCACTACCAGTCCATCACCCTAATCACATACCCATCACTCTCACCAGCAGTCCATCACCCTCACCACCAGTCCATCACCGTCACCACCATCAATCACCCTCACCACCAGTCCATCACTCTCACCACCAGTCCATCACCCTCACCACCAGTCCATCACCCTCACCACCAGTCCATCACCCTCACCACCAGTCCATCACCCTCACCACCAGTCCATCACCCTCACCACCAATCCATCACCGTCACCACCCCGTCCATCACCGTCACCACCATCCATCAACCCTCACCACCCCGTCCATCACCCTCACCATCATCCCCTCACTCTCACCAAAGCATATCACCCTCACCACCAATCCATCACCCTCACCACCAGTCCATCACTCTCGTCACCATCCATCACCCTCACCATCAGTCCATCACTCCACCAATAGCATATCACCCTCAAACCCCCAATCCGTCACCCTGATCCCCATACCCATCACTCTCACCACCAGTCCATCACCCTCACTACCAGTCCATCACCCTAAAACACATACCCATCACTCTCACCACCATCCATCACCCTCACCACCAATCCGTCCACCCTAATCACATACCCATCACTCTCACCACCAGTCCATCACCCTCACTACCAGTCCATCACCCTAATCACATACCCATCACTCTCACCACCAGTCCATCACCCTCACCACCAATCCGTCACCCTAATCACATACCCATCACTCTCACCACCAGTCCATCACCCTCACTACCAGTCCATCCCCCCTAATCACATACCCATCACTCTCACCACCAGTCCATCACCCTCACCACCAGTCCATCACCCTCACCACCATCCATCACCCCACCACCAGTCCATCACCCTCACCACCATCCATCAACCGGGCACCACCATCCATCACCGTCACCACCAGTCCCCTCACCCTCACCACCATCCATCACCCTCACCACCAGTCCATCACCCTCACCACCAGTCCATCACCGTCACCACCATCCATCACCCTCACCACCAGTCATCACCCTCACCACCATCCATCACCCCCTTTCCACCAGTCCATCACCCTCACCACCATCCATCACCCTCACCACCAGTCCATCACCGTCACCACCAGTCCATCACCGTCACCACCACCATCACCGTCACCCACCAGTCCACACCCTCACCACCAAATCCATCACCGTCACCACCATCCATCACCCTCACCACCAGTCCCCTCACCCTCACCACCCTCCATCACCCTCACCACCAGTCCATCACCGTCACCAACCAGTCCATCACCGTCACCACCAGTCCATCACCCTCACCACCAGTCCATCACCCCACCACCAGTCCATCACCCTCACCAACCAGTCCATCACCCTCACCACCAGTCCATCACCGTCACCCACCAGTCCCCTCACCGCACCACCATCCATCACCCTCACCACCAGTCCATCACCGTCACCACCATCCATCAAACCCTCACCACCATCCCATCACCCTCAAACCCCCAGTCCATCACCGTCACCACCAGTCCCCTCACCGTCACCACCAGTCCACACCCTCACCACCAGTCCATCACCCTCACCACCAGTCCACACCCTCACCACCAGTCCATCACCGTCACCCACCAGTCCATCACCCTCACCACCAGTCCATCACCCTCACCCCCATCCATCACCGTCACCCACCAGTCCATCACCGTCACCACCAGTCCATCACCGTCACCACCCGTCCATCCAAACCCTCACCACCAGTCCATCACCGTCACCACCAGTCCATCACCGTCACCACCAGTCCATCCCCCTCACCACCAGTCCATCACCCTCACCACCAGTCCATCACCGTCACCACCAGTCCATCACCCTCACCACCAGTCCATCACCCTCACCACCAGTCCATCAACCCCTCACCACCAGTCCCATCACCCCACCACCAGTGCATCACCCTCCACCACCATCCATCACCGTCACCACCAGTCCATCACCGTCACCACCAGTCCCACACCCTCACCACCAGTTTCCCTCACCGTCACCACCATCCATCACCGTCACCACCAGTCCATCACCCTCACCACCAGTCCCCCCCCCCGTCACCACCAGTCCATCACCGTCACCACCAGTCCATCACCCTCACCACCAGTCCATCACCCTCACCACCAGTCCATCACCCTCACCACCAGTCCATCACCGTCACCACCAGTCCATCACCCTCACCACCAGTCCATCACCCTCACCACCAGTCCATCACCCTCACCACCAGTCCATCACCCTCACCACCAGTCCATCACCCTCACCACCAGTCCCATCACCGTCACCACCAGTCCAAACACCGTCACCACCCCTCCATCACCCTCACCCCAGTCCATCACCGTCACCAAACCCGTCCATCACCGTCACCACCAGTCCATCACCCTCACCACCAGTCCATCACCGTCACCACCCCTCCATCACCGTCACCACCAGTCCATCACCCTCACACCAGTCCATCACCCTCACCACCA
The DNA here is from genome assembly GCF_026875155.1 of Cherax quadricarinatus. NCBI lineage: Eukaryota > Metazoa > Arthropoda > Malacostraca > Decapoda > Parastacidae > Cherax > Cherax quadricarinatus. The sequence continues at coordinate 107,949,236 of NC_069403.1, read as the reverse complement.
GTCCCATCCCGTCACCTCCAGTCCATCACCGTCCCACCAGTCCATCACCTCACCACCAGTCCATCACCGTCACCACCATCCCCTCACCGTCACCACCATCCATCACCGTCACCACCAGTCCATCACCGTCACCACCAGTCCATCACCCTCACCACCAGTCCATCACCCTCACCACCAGTCCATCACCGTCACCACCAGTCCATCACCCTCACCCACCAGTCCATCACCCCACCACCAGTCCATCACCCTCACCACCAGTCCATCACCCTCACCACCCAGTCCCCTCACCCTCACCACCAGTCCATCACCGTCACCACCATCCATCACCGTCACCACCAGTCCATCACCGTCACCACCAGTCCCATCACCCTCACCACCAGTCCATCACCGTCACCACCAGTCCATCACCCTCAACCACCAGTCCATCACCCTCACCACCATCCCATCACCCTCACCACCATCCATCACCCTCACCACCATCCATCACCCTCACCACCAGTCCATCACCGTCACCACCAGTCCCCTCCACCGTCCACCACCAGTCCACACCGTCACCACCAGTCCATCACCCTCACCACCAAATCCATCACCGTCACCACCAGTCCATCACCCTCACCACCAGTCCATCACCCTCACCACCAGTCCACTACCATCATCATCACCACAATCCATCACTCTCACAACCAGTCAATCATTCTCACCACCAGTCCACTCTCCACCATCCCCAAAAACCCCACCACCAGTCCATCACCCCCCTCCACCATCCATCACTCTCCAAACCCTCCACTCTCACTAGAAAGTCCGTCCAAACCCTTTCCACCCGTCCATCACCCTCACCACCAGTCCATCACACTCACCAACATCCTCATTCTCATCACCAGTCCATCATTCTCACCACCAGTCCATCACCCTCTCCACCAGTCCATCATTCCACCACCAGTCCATCACCCTCTCCACCAGTCCATCCACTCCTCCACCAGTTTTCCCCCACCACAAGTCCATCACCCTTACCACCAGTCCATCACCCTCACCACCAGTCCATCATTCTCATCACCAGTCAATCACCGTCACCACCAGTCCATCACCGTCACCACCAGTCCATCACCGTCACAACCAGTCCATAACAATCGTCAGTTATTCCTAACAAGCGTCAATCGATCATCACAATCGTCAGTCGTTCATCACAATCGTCAGTCGTTCATCACAATCGTAAGGGGTTCATCACTCTCACAACCAATCCATCACCCTCACCACCAGTCCATGACCCTCACCACCGGTTCATCACCCTCACCACCAGCCCATCACTCTCCACCACCACCAGTTCCATCACCCTCACCACCAGTCCATCACTCTCACAACCCAAACCATTACTCACACCACCATCCATCACCCTCACCACCAGTTCACACCATCACCACCATTTTATCACCCTCACCACCAGTCCATCACTCTCACAACCAATCCATTACTCACAACCACCAGTCCATCACCCTCACCACCAGTTCATCACCATCACCACCAGTTCATCACCCTCACCACCAGTCCATCACTCTCACAACCAATCCATTACTCACACCACCAGTCCCCTCACCCTCACACCACCAGCCATCACCCTCACCACCAGTTCATCACCATCACCACCAGCCCATCACACCACCACCATTCCAAAACACTCACCACCAGTCCATCACCCTCACCACCAGTCCATCACCCTCACAACCAGTCCATCACCCTCACCACCAGTCCATCACAATCACTCTCACCACCAGTCCATCACAATCACACCCCCACCACCAGTCCATCACCCTCACAACCAGTCCCCTCACCCTCCCCAAAACCCGTCCATCACCTTCATCACCCATCCCTCACCCTCAGCCTCATTCATCACCCTCACCACCAGTCCATCACCACATCACCCATCCATCCCCCCTCACCACCAGTCCATCACCTCACCACCAGTCCCATCACCCTCACAACCAGTCCATCACCTTAACCACTGATCCATTACCCTCACCACCCGTCCATCACCCTCACCACCCATCCATTACCCTCAGCCTCAGTTCATCACCCTCACCACCACCCATAATCTCACCACCAGTCCATCCCTCTCACCACCATCCATCACCCTCACCAGCAGTCCATCACCCTCACCATCAACCCCTGACCGTCACCCCCAGTCCATCACCCTCACCAGCAGTCCCATCACCCTCACCATCACCCATGACCATCACCAGAAGTCCATCACCTTGATCATCAGCCCATCTCCCTCACCACAAGTCAATCACTCTCACCACCAGTCAATCACCCTCATCACCAGTCCATCACCCTAACAACAGATTCATCACCCTCACATCCAGTCCATCACCCTCACCACAAGTCCATCACCCTCACCACCTGTCCCAAACACCCTCACCACCATCCATCACCCTAACAAAGATCCCATCACCCTCACCACCAGTCCATCACCCTCACCACTATCCATCACCCTCAACTCCCGTCCATCACTCTTACCACCATTCAACTTTCACCACCAGTCCATCACACTCACCACCATCCATCACCCTCAACACAAATCCATTACCCTCACCACTAGTCCATCACTCTCACCACCAGTCCACTCCATCATCCCTTTACCATCGGTCCACAGTCACCATCACTCATCACCGTCACCATCATCCTTCACCATCAAAATCAGCCCAAACACTCTCACCACAAGTCCATCACCCTTACCATACAAAACCTCCACCACCAGTCCATAACCCTCCCCACCAATGCATCACCCTCCCCACCAGTTCTTCACCATCGAAATCAGTGTATCCCTTCACCACCAGTCCATCACTCTCACCACCAGTCTATCACGCTCACCTAAAACCACCATCCATCACCCTCACTACTAGTCCATCACTCTCACCAAAAATCCACTCTCGCCCCCAGTCCATCACCCTCACCACCAGTCCATCACCTTCAAGATCAGTCCATCACCCTCACCACCATTTCCTTCACCATCAAAACCGTGCATCACATTCACCACCAGTCCATCACCCCTCACCATCACCATCACTCTCACCAACAATCCAGACACTCACCACCTGCCCATCACCCTTACCACCAGTCCTTCACCATCAAAATCAATCTACCACCCTGACCACCAGTCAATCACTCTCACCAGCAGTCTATCACAATCACAACCAGTCATCACCCTCACCACGAGTCCTTCACACTCACCACCAGTCCTTCACCATGAAAATCAGTCAATCCCCTCACCACCAATTATTGGGAGCGCTTGAGGTTCCTAAACCTGTATTCCCTGGAACGCAGGAGGGAGAGATACATGATTATATACACCTGGAAAATCCTAGAGGGACTAGTACCGAACTTGCACACGAAAATCACTCACTACGAAAGCAAAAGACTTGGCAGACGATGCAACATCCCCCCAATGAAAAGCAGGGGTGTCACTAGCACGTTAAGAGACCATACAATAAGTGTCAGGGGCCCGAGACTGTTCAACTGCCTCCCAGCACACATAAGGGGGATTACCAACAGACCCCTGGCAGTCTTCAAGCTGGCACTGGACAAGCACCTAAAGTCAGTTCCGGATCAGCCGGGCTGTGGCTCGTATGTTGGTTTGCGTGCAGCCAGCAGCAACAGCCTGGTTGATCAGGCTCTGATCCACCAGGAGGCCTGGTCTCAGACCGGGCCGCGGGGGCGTTGACCCCCGGAACTCTCTCCAGGTAAACTCCAGGTAAACCAGTCCATGACTCTCACAACCAGTTCATCACTTTCATCACCAGTCTATCACTCTCACCAACATTCCATAACCCTCACGACTAGTCCATCACTCTCACCAAAAGTCCAACACGCTAACCACTATTCCTTCACCCTCACCACCAGTCCTGCACCCTCACGTTCAATCTTTCACCCTCAAAATCAGTCCATCACCCTCACCACCAGCCCATCACCCTCACCAGCAGTCCATCACCCTCACCAGCAGTTCATCACTCTCACCACCTGTCCATCACCCTCACCACAAGTCCTTCACCCTCAAAATCTGTCCATTACCCACACCACCAGTCCTTCACCTTCACCACCAGTCCTTCAAACTCAGCATCAGTCCCTCACTCTCACCACCAGTCCATCATCCTCACCAACAGTCCCTCACCCTCACTACCAGCCCATCACCCTCACCACCAATCCATTGCCCTCACCACCAGTCCATCACTTTCAACACCAGCCCATCATTCTCAGCACCAGTCCATCACTCTCTCCACCAGTCTAGCACTCTCACCACCAGTCCATCACGCTAACCACCTGTCTTTCATCCTCACTATCAGTCCATCGCCCTCACCACCAGTCCTTCCACCTTCACCATCAGTCGATCAGTTCTCCACCCGTCCTTCACCCTCACCATCAGTCCATCATTCTCACCACTAGTCTATCATCCTCACCACCAGTCCTTCTCCCTCAAAATCAGTCGATCACTCTCACCACGTGTCCATCACCCTCATCATCATGCTTTTTCCCTCACCACCAGCCCATCACTCTCACCACCAGCCCCATCACCCTCACCACCAGATAATCACCACCACCACCAGTCCATCACTCTCACCACCAGCCCATCACTCTCACCACCAGCCCATCACCCTCACCACCAGATAATCACCCACACCACCAGTCCATCACTCTCACCAGCAGTCCATCACTCTCACCACCAGATCATCACCCGCACCACCAGTCCATCACTCTCACCACCAGTCCATCACTCTCATCACCAGTCTGTCACTCTCACCAGCAGTCCATCACTCTCACCACCAGATCATCACCCGCACCACCAGTCCATCACTCTCACCAGCAGTCCATCACTCTCACCACCAGTCTGTAACTCTCACCAGCAGTCCATCACTCTCATCACCAGTCTGTCACTCTCACCAGCAGTCCATCACCCTCACCACCAGATAATCACCCACACCACCAGTCCATCACTCTCACCAGCAGTCCATCACTCTCACCACCAGATCATCACCCACACCACCACTCTATCACTCTCACCAGCAGTCCATCACTCTCACCACCAGTCTGTAACTCTCACCACCAGTCCCCTAAAACCCCCAAACCCTTTCCCCCCATCCTCAAACCCTTTTACCCTCATTTCTCACCACCACTTTCCCCACCCCTCACCAACAAAAAATTTTTTCGTTACCCAAAAAAAATTTTTTTATTTTTTCCCGGTGAAGAAAACTTCTGGGAACAAACCCTAGGCCCCCATTTTTTTTTTTATTAAACCCAAAATTATGGGTAAAAATAAATTTTTTTCCCCGAAAAAGGCATATGGGTTTCCTTTTTGGGGACCCCGGCAATTTATCAGTGTATCCCTTTTGTGACCTTGGGATCATCCCGTGTATCTTTGTGACAAAAAGACATCATCATGTATCCTGTGTGAAAAACGGGATCAAACAGTGTATCTTTTTGTGGGCACGGCCATCATCAGTGGGATCTTGGTGACAAAACGGCAAAAAAACAGTGAATTTTTGTGTGACAAAAAAAAGGGAACAAACATGTAACTTGTTGACAAAGGCCCTCACATTTTACCCCTTTTGTGCCCCGACATCATCAGTGTATCTTTGTGTGACACGACATCATCAGTGGGATCTTGGGACAAAAAGACTCATCAGGGGAAACTTTGTGGGCAAAGGCCCTCATCAGTGTAAACTTTTTGGAACGACATCATCAGTGTATCTTTTGTTTAAAAAACGACAAACATCCCGTGTATTTTTTGTGTGAAAAACGGGCAACATCAGTGGTATCCCTTTTGGGGACCCCCGGCATCCCTCAGTGTTTTCTTTTGTGAAAAACGACATCATCATGTAAACTTGTTGACAAAACATCCAAACATGTACTTGGTAAAACGGGATCATTGTAAACTTTTGTGACACGACAAAACATCCAAATGAAACCTGTGTGACCAAAGGGGGATCATCCCGTGAAATTTCCCGTGTGAATAAAAGGCAAACATCAGTGTTCCCCTTTTGTGACAAAAACACATCAAGGTATCTTGGGGTGAAAAAAAACGGCATCATCAGTGGATCCCGTGTGACACGGGCATCATCATTTTATCTTGGGGTTTTAAAAAACCCGGGATCAAAACAAAAATATTTTTGTTTGAAAAACGGGAATTTACATGTATCTTTTTGAGGACAAAGGCATCATCATGGGAACCTTGTGGGGGGGGGGACACGAACATCAACAGTGTTTCCTGGTGACACGCCCTCATCAGTGTATCTTGGTCAAAACGGCATCACATTTTATCTTGTGTGAAAAAAAAACGGCATCATCCGTGTACTTGTGTGACACGGGGGAAACATCCCGTGTATTTGGGGGACACGACATCATCAAATGTATCTTTGTGAAAAACGGGGCAAACAAAACAGTGTAATTTCCTTTTGCCCCACACAACATCAAAACAGTGATCTTTTGTGACCCCGAAAAATCACCCGTTAAACCCCTTTTGTCCAAAAGGCACAAAAAAAAAACTTTGGGTAAAAAGGCCTCAAACAGTGTTCCTTGTTAACCCCCGGCATCAATTTAGTGTTCTTTTGTTACAAGGGGGGAAACCTTCAGTGGGGGTTTTTGTGTGAAAAACCGGGGGAAACATCAGTGTAAACTTGTGTGGGCACGGCAAACATCAGTTATTTTTGTGTGACAAAGGCCCCTCAGTGGGATCTTGTGTTTACAAAACAAAAAAAAAACAGACGGGAAAAACGGGATTTTCAAACAGTGTAACTTGGGGTGAAAAAAACGGGCAGCAAACAAAACCCCTGTATCCTTTGTGTGACAACAAAAACCCAAAAAAACAAAACGGGAAAAAAAAAAACGGGGAAAACGGGCATCATCAGGGGAAACTTGTGTGACCCGGGGCAAAAAAACCCCAAACGGGTAAAAAACCCCCCCAAAAAAAAACAGTTCGGGGACCAAAAAAAAAAATCCCCCAAAACGGGGGAAAAAAAACGGGGCAATTTATCGTGTTCTTGTGTGACCCCAAAGGCCATCATCCCCGTTGTTAAACCTGTGTAAAAAAAAAACGGCAAAACCCTCAGTGAACTTGTGTGACCGGCAAACATCCCCGGGGGTTTCCTTTTTGTGACAAGGCATCATCAGTGTAACTTATTTGGGGTGACACGGCATCCCTCAGTGTTCTTGGGGTGACAAAGGCATCACAGTGTATCTTGTTGACACGACATCATCAGTGTTTCCTTTTGTGACACGGGCATCATAAATGATCCTTTTTTGTGACCCCGGCATTCCCTCATTTTATCTTTTTGTGACCGGCATCATCAGTTAACCCTTTTGTTTACAAAAGGCATCATCATTTTAAACTTTTGTGACAAAGGCATCACAGTGTAAACTTTTTTGACACGGGCCCTCATCAGTGTTATCCGGGGTGAAACGGCAAACATCATTGTATCCCTTTTGTGACAAAAGGCATCATCAGTGGGATCCTGTGTGAACGGCATCAAACAGTGTAACTTGTGTTTGGCAAAACGAATCATCATGTATCTTTTTTTTGAAAAAACGGGGAAAAAAACCCTCCCGTGTAACTTTTGTGACCCGGATCATCCCGTGTATCCTTTTTGACAAAAGGCAAACATCAGTGTATCCTTTTGTTTACACGGCAAACATTTTAGTGTATCTTGTGTTACACGGCGGCATCAACATGTATCCTTTTGTGCAAAAGGCAAACATCAGTTTTATCCTTTTTGTGACCCCCCATCAACAGTGAAAACTTTTGTGAAAACGGCATCATCAGTGTACCTTTTGGGTTTGTGACCTTTTGGCAAAACCCTCAAAAGTTTTCCCTTTGTGAAAAAACGCAACATCATGTATCTTGTGTGACCGGCATCAAACAGTTTTATCCCTTGGTTTTAAAAACGGGGGTCATCCAAATGGGATCTTTTGTGACAAAAGGGGGATCATCAGTGTATCTTTGTGACAAAAGGCACATCATGTATCTTGTGTTTACCTGGCAAACATCAGTGTAAACTTGGGTGACCGGGTTTATCAAATGTATCTTTGTGACCTGGCCCTCATCCCCGGGATCTTGTGTGACACGGCCCCATCAGTGTATCCCTTTTGGACAAAAGGCATCATCAGGTTTTAAAAAAAAATATCAATTTTTTTGGGGGAACCCGGCAACATCAGTGTAAAATTGGTGACCTGGCCCTCATCAGGTATCTTGTTTTGACCGGCATCATCAGGTATCTTGTGTGACACGCAATTTATCAGTGAAACTTGTGTGACAAAGGGAAACATCAGTGTATCTTGTGGACCGGCATCATCCCGTGTAAACTTGGGGTGACCTGGGGATCACAGTGTATCTTGTGTGAAAACGGCAAACATCAGTGTAAATTTTTTGTGGACCGCATCATCAGTGTAAAAATTTTGTGACAACACGGCCGGGAAAACATCAGGTATCTTGTGTACCTGGGGGGTCATCAGTGTTTTCTTGGTTACAAAACCAAACATTGTATCTTGTGGGACCTGGGATAAATTTTATCTTTTGTGACCAAAGGGGATCATCAGTGTATCTTGTTGACCCGGGGATCATCCGGTTTTTGTAAAAACCTTTTTGTGTGACCGGCCCCATCAGTGTAAACTTGTGTGACAAGGCATCATCAGTGTATCTTGTGTTTACAAAAACCATCATCAAATGTATCCTTTTGGGAACACGGCATCCCTCAGTGTATCCCTTTTGGGGAAAACGAACCCCTCATCAGTGTATCTTGGGTGACAACCCACATTTATCAATGTACTTTTGTACAAAAGGCATCTAGTGTATCTTTTGTGACCCCGGCATCATCCCTGGGAAACTTTTTGGAACGACATCATTTATGTATCTTGTGTGACCCGACCATCAGTGTATCTTGTGTGACAAAGGCATCATCCGTGGGGGATTTGTTGACACGGCATCATCAGTGTATCTGTGTGACACGGCCCTCATCAATGTATCTTTTTTTGAAAAAAGCATCATCAGATTTTTGTGGAAAAACGGGGGATCATTTAATGTATCTTGTGGACCAAAGGGGATCTCAAATTTTAACTTTTTGACAAAGCAATCACAGTGAAATTTTTTGTGTGACACGGCATCATCATGTATCTTTTTGACACGGGATCAAACAGTGTATCTTGTTTTGGGCAAAGGGGGCCCCCTCCCCCCCCCTCAATGGGATCTTGTGTGAAAAACGGCATCATCAGTGTAAACTTGGTGACACGGGGAAACATCCCGTGTATCTTTTGGAAAACGGCCCCCTCATCCCGTATCTTGTGTGACACCATCATCATTTATTTTTGGTGGGCACGGCCAAACATCAGTGTATCCCCCTGTACACGCAAACCTCAGTGGGATCTTGTGGGCAAAAAGGCCCTCATCAGTGTATCTTTTGTGAAAAACGGCATCACATTTTATCCTTTTGTGCCACGGCATCACAGTGTTAAACTTGTGTACAAAGGATCATCAGTGTATCCTTTTGTGACCCCGGCATCATCAGTGTTCTTGTGTGCAAAGGCATCAACATGATCCCGTTTTGCACGGCAAACATCCCGTTAAAAACCTGTGTGACACGGGAAACAACATGTATCTTGTGTGACAAAAAGGCATCCCCATTTTTTCCCCCTGTGAAAAAACGGCAAACATCGGGGGAAACCGTTTTGCACGGGTCATCAGTGTAAACCTTTGTGACAAAAGGGAACATCAGGTATCTTTTTGGAAAACCCCCCCTCATCAGTGTATCCCCGGGTGGAAAACGGCATCATCAGTGGATCCCGGTGACACGGCATCAAACAGTTTTATCTTGGGACAAAAGGCATCATCCCGTGTATCTTTTTTGACAAAAAGGGTTTTCCCCGTGGATCTTGGTTGACAAAAGGCAACAAACATGTATCTTTTGGGGACCAAAAAGGCATCCCTCAGTGTATTTTTTGTGTGACAAAGGGGACATCAGTGTATCTTGTGGGACCGGGGATCATCAGTGTAAACTTGTGGGGACAAAGGCATCAAAGTGATCTTTGGGTGACAAAAGGGGATCATCCGTGGGTTTTTTGGTGGAAAAACCCGGGGATCATCAAATGTATCCCCTTTTGGGGACAAAGGCATCATCAGTGTAATTTTTTGCGTGACAAAAAGGGGCCCCCCCCCATCAGTGTATCTTGCGTGAAAAACCGCAAACATCTGTATCCCTTGGGGTTGGGCAAAGGCATCTCGTGTTCTTGCGTGACAAAGGCATCATCAGTGTATCTTTGCGTGACACGGGGGTCATCCGTGGGATCTTTCGTGACAACGGGGAAACAAACAGTGTATCTTTTTCTGAAAACGGCATCATCAGGGTTTACTTGTGTGAAAACCCCATCCCTCAGTGTATCTTGCGGACACGGGATCAATTTAAGGAATTTTTTGGTGAAAAACGGAAACATTCCCGTGTATCTTTTTGTGACAACGGCAAACATCAGTGTGCCCTTTTGGGGACACGGGGGACATCCCGTGTATCTTTTTGGGGACACGGGCCAAACATCAGTGTAAAACTTTTTTTGGACACGGCATCATCAGTGTAAAACCCTTTTGTGAAAAACGGCATCCCTCAGTGTAACCTTGTGGGACCCCGGCAACATCAGTGTATCTTTTGTGACAAAAGGGGAACATCAAGGGGGTATCATGAGTTTTACAAAAGCATCATCAGTGTATCTTGTTTTGAAAAAACGGGGAACCCTCAGTGTATCTTTTGTGAAAACCCGGCCCAAACATCAGTGGTTTAAAACAAAATGTTTTTTGGAAAGGCAAAACATAGTGTTTCCCGTGTGACACGGCATCACATTTTATTTTCCCCTGGTTCCCTTTACACGGCAAACATCATTTTTATCCTGTGTGACAAAAGGGATCCCTTTATGTATCTTGTGTGACAAAAGGCATCCCTCAGTGTAAACTTGTGTGACAAAGGCCTCATCAAATGTATCCCCTTTTGACACGGGGATCATCAGTTCCTGTGTGACACGGGGGATCATCATGGATCTTGGGGTAAAAAAAACGGGCATCATTCCCGTTTTATCTTGTGTGAAAACGGCATCACAGTGTATCTTGCGTGACACCGGCAACACAGTGTTTTCCTTTCGTGACACGGCAAACAACTGTATCTTGGTGACACGGGGATCATCAGTGTATCTTGTGTGGAAAAAGGGAAACAACAGTTTAAACTTTGTGACACGACATCCCTCAGTGGGATCTTGTTTGGGCAAAAGCCCCCAATCATGTATCCCTTTTGTGACCTGGCCCTCATCAGTTTATTTTTTGTGACACGGCATCATCATGTATCCTTTTCTGACACGGCCCCAAACAGTGTATCCCTTGCGTGACACGGCAAACAAACCCTTTTACGCGTGGGCACGACATCATCAGTTATCTTGCGGGCAAAGGCCAACATCAGTGTAATTCCCTTTCGTACCGGCATCATCAGTGTATTTTTGGTTACACGACATCACAGTGTATTTTTGCGTGAAAACGGGATCATCATGTATCTTTCGTGACCAAAACCCTCATCAGGGGTAACTTGTGTGACACCCCAAACATCATGGGAACTTTTGGGGAAAAAACGGCAAACATCCGGTAAACTTGTGTACAAAGGCACATCATGGGATCTTGTGTGACACGACTCATCATGTATCTTTTCGATGACACGGCATCACAGTGTATCTTGCCGGGGGACACTGCATCCCCTCATGTACTTTTTGTGCCCCGGCATCATCAAAATTGGAAACTTTTGGGACAAAGGCATCATCAGTGTAAACTTGTGTGACACGGGAAACATCAAATGGGAACTTGCGTGCACGGCATCCATCAGTTTTATTTTTGTGTGACAAAAGGAAACATCAGGATTCTTTTGTGAAAAACGGCATCATCAGTGTAATTTTTGTGTGACCCCGGCATCACATTTTACTTTTTGTGACAAAGGCCCTCAAACAGTATCCCCGTGTGACAAAAGGCATCAACGGGGTATCTTGGTGACACGGGAAACATCAGTTGGGATCCCTTTTTGAAAAAAACGGCAATCAAACCCTTTTTTTTTTAATTTTTTTGGGGTGACAAAGGCATCATCAAAGGGATCTTGTGTGACACGGGCCTCGTCAGTGTATCTTTTTGTGAAAAACGGGGACATCAGTTAACCCGTGTGGGCACGGCCCTCATCAGTGTAAACTTTTTACCAAAGGGCATCATTCCCGTTTTAAACTTTTGTGACCGGGGATCATCAGTGTAAACTTGTGTGACAGAAAATCATCATGTTTTCTTTCGTTTAAAAACGGCATCATCAGTGTAAACTTGCGTGACAAAGACAAACATCAGTGAAACTTGTGTTTACAAAAGGCATCATCCAAATGGGAAACTTTCGTGACACATGCCCTCCAAACATGTATCTTGTTGAACCAAAAGGAATCCATCAGGGTATTTGTGTGACACGGCATCATCATGTATCTTGTGTGGGAAACGGCACATCAGTGTATCTTGCGTGACACCGGGGGATCATCATGTATCCCTTGGGGTGACACGGGAAACATTTATGTATCTTGTGACACGGGGGTCTCAAAGTGTATCTTGTGTGACACGGGGATCATCAGTGTATCCCTTTTGTGACACGGGGATCACAGTGTATCTTGTGGGGGACACGGGGATCACCAGTGTATTTTGTGGGACCACATCCCTCAGTGTATCTTTTTGTGAAAAAACGGCATCATCAGTGTATCTTGTGTTACACGGCATCATCAGTGTAATTTTTTGTGTGACAAAGGGATCCCTCAAAAGGGATCTTTTGTGACCGGCATCCAAACAGTGTAACTTGTGTGACACGGCATCACAGTGTATCTTGTGTACAAAAGCCATTTATCAGTGTAACCTTTTGTGACAAAGGGGGGCATCAGTGTAACTTTTGGGGAAAAAAGGCATCCCTCAGTGTAAACCCTTTGTGACAAAAGGCATCATCAGTGTATCTTGTGTGACACGGCAACATCATGAAACTTGGTTTACACGGCCCCTCATCAGTGTATCTTTGTGGGCAAAAGGGCCAACATCAGTTTTACTTGTTTGACAAGGGGGCCCCCCCCTCAACATTTTATCTTTTGTGACCCCCGGCATCATCATGTTTTCTTGTGTGACACGGCCCTCCAAACAGTGTAAATTTTTGTGACACGGCAAAACATCCCTGATCTTTTTGTGACAAAGGCATCATCAGTGTATTTGTGTGACAAAGGCATCAACATGTATCTTTTTGTGAAAACGACATCAACAGTGGGATCTTGTGTGACACGCTCAATCAGTTTTATCTTGTGTGACCCCGGGATTAAACCCTTTGGGCCACAAACACTACTGTTTCATTTTTCCCGAGCTCTACATATTTTTTGGCATGATCCTTTTTGTTTTTATTTAAAGGATTAGATTTTTAACCCCAATTCTCTTGCTTACATCCTGTGAACCAAACCAAACCCCCTGTGGGCACCCAAAAACCCCCCTGGGGACAAACCCTACACCCCCCTGTGAGACCCCTACAAAACCCCCCGTTTGACCAAAAAAACACCTCCCGGAGACATAAACCTCCTGTGAGGGCCCTACACCCCTGTGAGACCATACACCCCTTGAGACCAAAAACACCTCCCCCGTGAGACCATACACCTCCTGTGAGACCATACACCTCCTTTAGACCAACACCCTCCTGGGACCATACAAACCCCCTGTGAACCATACAAATTTCCCGTGAGACCCCTACACCCCCCCCTGTGAGACCATACACCTCCTGGACAAAACCCTACAAACCTCCTGTGAAAAAACCAAAACACCTCCTGGGACAAAAATGCACCCTTTGACCCAAAAAACCCCCCCCGGGGACACCATTTTCACCTCCTGTGACACCATAAAAACCCCCCCGTTTACAAACCCTGCACCCCTGTGAAAAACCCTACACCTTCCCCGTAAAAACCAAAAAACCTCCTGTGGGGAACCCCTACAAAACCCCCTGGGGAGACCAACAAACCCCCTGTAGACCATAAAAACCCCCCCGTGAGAACCCTACAACCCTCCTTAGACAATACACCTCCCGTGGGGACCATAAAACCCCTGTTAGACCATAACCCCCCTCCTGTGAGACCAAAACACCTCCGTGAGACCATACAAACCCCCTGTGGGGACCATACACCTCCTTAAAACCCTACACCTCCCGTGAGACCATAAAAACCTCCTGTGACACCATAAAACCCCCCTGTGAGACCAAACAAACCCCTTTTGAGACCATTACCCTCCTGTGGGGACCATAAAAACCTCCTGTAGACCATACACTTCCTGTGAACCATACAAACCCCCTGTGACAAACCCTAAAACCTCCCGTGACACCATAAAAAAACCTCCTGTGACACAATGCACCTCCGTGACAAAAATTTCCCCCCCTGGAAAAACCCTGCACCCCCCCCTGTGACACCAATTTGGGACCTCCCCGTGACACCAAAGCAAACCCCCCCCTGGACAACCATAAAACCCCCTGTGAAACCCGGCACCTCCTGTGACACCATGCACCTCCCCGTGACAAACCCTGCCAAAACCCCTGTAAAAACCATACACCTCCTGTAACACCAACACCTCCTTTTAAACACCATAAAAACCCCCCTGTGAAAAAACCATATACCTGGGGGGGAACAACCCTACACCTCCTTTAAAAACCAACAAAACCCCCTGTAACACCATAAACCCCCCTGTGACACCCTAACCTTAACAACCCTACACCCCCCTGTAACAAAACCCTACACCTCCTGGGGACAACCATATACCGGAACAAACCCTACCAAACCCCCTGTTTAAAACCATACACCCCCCTGAAAAAAACCATACACCCCCTGTGAACCATATAAACCGTAAACCCCCAAACACCTCCTGTAACACCAACACCCCCCTGTAACACCATAAAACCTCCGTGACAAACCCTTTAAAAAAACAAACCCTACACCTCCTGTAAAAAACCAAACACCTCCTGGTGAAAAAACCATATTTCCTTTAAAAAACCATAAAACCTCCGTAAAACCCTACACAGCTGGGCCCCACTTTTAAAATCTCCCAAAAATATATCGTAAATGCCCCCAAAAGAGTAAACCAAAAACTTTAAGGGTGAAAAACGTTCAAAAAAAGGGGCCCGAGGTACTGGCAACCTTTAAAAAATATTGCGTTTCCTAGACCGAGGGGCAAAAACCTCAGAATCATAAAACCTTTTTTTGGGGGGAAAGCTCTTTCCCAGCCCCCCCTTTACTGACCACTTTAAAAACCGTATTTCCCAAAAAATTTTTCAAAAAAATTAGTCCCCCACCACTGTTCATCTAAAGAATCCTGTTTCCAAAAGATGCATGTTGCCAATTTTATTTCCTTATTCATCTTTTCCAAAAAAAGGGAAAGGAAAGGGAAAGGGGAAAAAAAAAGGAAAGGGAAAGGAAAGAAAAAAAGGGGAAATAAGGAAAGAAGGAATAAAAAAGGAATGAGGGAAAAGAAGAAAAAAAGGAAAAAAAGTTGGGGGTTTTAGAAGGGAAAACCCAGAAACCCGTGGGAAATGGTGTAAAAAACCTCATCTACGACGCCCTTGGGAAAAGAGAAGTTTGTTCTGAGCGGCCCGATTGTACGAACATTGAGCTCCCCAACATGAACACCAACGGGAAGTTTTTTGAAATTTTGAATAAAAAAGGAAGAGTGTTTTGGGGGGTTTTTTTAAAAAAAGATTTAAAAATTTTATAATATAATTTTATATATATATATAAATATATATATATAATAAATATATATATTTTTTATAAATATATATTAATATTTTAATTTTATAACATATATATATATATAAAATATATATATATAAATAATATTTCTGCCGAATAGGCAGAACTTGCGATTCCCTTGGGTTTAAAAAGGAAAAGCTCATCTTGCCATATAGGACAAGCGAAAAAATTGTGTAAAGCAATAATTTCGCCAAAACATTCGGAAAACCCAAAAAGAAAAAAAAAAATATTTCACTGTGTTTGTTTTGTAAAAAAAATTATTGTAAGCAAATCAAAAAAATATATAGTTGGGTTAGGCTAAAATAAATTTTTTTTATATACAGTTTGTAAGTTTTTTAAGACCTTTTGGGCAAAATTATAAACATTTTACATAACATTAATGAAAAAAAATATACTTTAAACGTATAGAGAAAATTTTAAAAGGTTAATTTTAAAGAGTTCTTGCTAATGACCTTTTACTATTCGGCACGACAACAACACATATATATATATATATATATATTATATATAATTATATATATATATATATATATATATATATATATATATATATATATATTATATTTTTATATATATATACACACACATATATATATAAATATATATAAAATATATATATTATATATATATATAAATCACATACAATATATATATAATATATAATATATATATATATTATATAATATATATATATATATATTATATATATATATATATATATTATATATATACATATATATTCTTCCTGATAACCTCAGTGACTCAGCAGAAATACAGGACTACCCTAGCTATGCCAGTGCCATCACTGAATGGGAGACTCTTGCTGCTCCAGCACCAAACCCTAGTGCAGCACTGGCTCACAAACAGTCAAGCTGGGCTGGCCCGATCGCTGAAGAGGTGCTTGCCAACATGCTCTGGGCTGCAACATCAGATAGGGAGACTGCCCGTCTCCAGGCTGTGAGCGCACATCACTCCGGGGACTTCCTCCAAACAGTTCCCATATCGGCAATGGGAACGCGACTCGACCCTAAGACCCTCCGTATTGCAGTGGCTCTGCGCCTTGCTGCCCCAATTCACACAGAATGTACGTGTATTTGTGGCGAAGCACAAGCAGACCAATACGGTCTACATGGTCTTAACCGTTCGTAAACCAAGGGCTGGCATGCAAGACACAATGAGGTCAACTACATCATAAAGAGAACCCTTGCCACAGCTGGATGCCCAGCCGAGAGGGAGCCCCGATCACTAGCAGCCAACAATACCCACAACCCAGCAAACCGCCCCGACGGGATCACCATCTATCCTTGGAAGAATGGCAAGCTCCTAGCATGTGACTATACGTGTGTGTCCACACTGGCTGACACCTATATCCATCACAGTGTGGGGCGACATATGGGAGGAGTACAAGATCAGCAAGTACAGGGACATAAGCCAACAGTATCAATTTGTCCCAGTGGGATCAGAGACCTTGGGATCATGGGGAAAAAATGCCACACGTTTCCTTAAAGCAAAAAATCCAGCCAGCAGTAACAGCCTGGTTGATCAGGCTCTGATCCACCAGGAGGCCTGGTCACAGACCGGGCCGCGGGGGCGTTGACCCCCAGAGCTCTCTCTAGGTATACTCCAGGTAAAGAATTGGGTTCCAGGCTCATCGAAACCACCAGGGACCCAAGGGCAGCCACTTTCATGTTCCAGTGCCTCAGCGTGGCCATCCAGAGGGGAAATGCTTGCTGCATACTTGGCTCGCGTCCGGCTTCGGAGGAGATGGAGGAAATTCATGATCTTTAATACATTGTACAATTGAATTAATGTTTATGTTTTTCTGTAAATGTATTCTGTTTATTAATAAATGTTCACTTAGAATACAAAATATAGGGGGTGAAGGAGAAGAAAATATTCAAACACCTCCGAGGAGAACCTTGAGTTTTCCCTGAGGTACGTTTATTCTTCTCTGAGGATGAGGATCCCCATTCCAGCTATAGAGGTGGTACCTCCCTATATATATACCTCCCTATATATATATATATATTATAATAATATATATATATATATATATATATAATTATAATATATATATATAAATTATAATTAACATATATGTGTATACATAATATATATATATATATATATATATATATCTATAGTATAATTATAAATTTATAATTATTCATATAAATATAATATATATTATATTTGTCAAGAGGTACAGTGGGTTCATACTAACATCAGAATGGGGAAGGATAGCGATCATCAGTGAGTGAATGAATTGGAGGATGTTGGTGCCAGACGGGTAGCTGACCACCTGGATTTTCCTTCACACAGTCTCTGGAGTTTACCGAGAATGACTGAAAAACAGCACATCCAGTAAGTGGCTGGTTCTGTGGGCGAACACGACTTAATGAAAGATCAGAGGATAAGCCAGTCGTGTTACAGACAGTAAGGCGACAATACTCAAATACCACGTGTTACGACAGTGTAGCAGATAAGATTCTCAACGCACAACACATCAACCCTTGAAGTAAATGACGTAACGACAGCAGAAGAGCACACCAGGTTTCACTCCTGTCTGCTAAGAACAGGAAACTGAGACGCCAGTGGGTGGCAAGCTCAATAAATTAGACAAGTCTCAAGAAATCGTATGACACGATTGCAAACAACATACCCCTCGGCCGGATTGAACGTGGTCATAGAGTCTCAAAACTCCACCGTGGCTAGCGTCTAGATGCTAACGCGACGGCTTGGAGTTTTGAGACTCTATGACCGCGGTGTCAATCCGGTCGGGGGGGGTATGGGTTTATTAGACAATGAAAAATAGTCGCCTGGATTGATATTTATCGTACGATATGCATAATGGTTGAACTTGGAGTAAACACACGAATCTCTGATAATCCTATGCCTGTGTCAACGGTTCGGGATGAGGGGGGGGGGCGGAGGGTAGTGCTATCATGGCACAAACAGACCCATAATACTAATTGAACAGTGTTTAAATCCACATCTGAGTATCGTTTATTGACCATGTGCATCTACTAACAAATTTCAGTTAGTTCCACATAGGTACAACGACGAAATATGAACGAAATTTTGTTACCCATAACTTTAGAGGTTTAATAATGTTACAGAATTTTCAGTCTTCATTCCAACTTCATTTATTCAACAAAGTACCTTTTTTCAATGGATAAAGAAACAATGCAAATTTTGGCTTTGGAAACAAAAAAAATACTGATTATTACTATCCTTCAGAACAAATTTACGCTAAAAGAACACTTTCTTATTTTAATGACTTTCATAAACAAATTTGGCTTATCTTTAAAAAAATCTAACAAAAGTGTCATATGAATTTTATCCTCAGAGAGTTAGTGTTATATTGAAGTTTTTATTCTGTATAGAATGTCTCTAAGTTAAGAGATGTTATATCTGTTAAATTACAGTCCTCTAATTCAACAAAAATCAATGGCTTATCTGTAATGTAATATATATTGGTAAAATTAAGTATTAACTGACGGTCCGCATCTTGGAACACTTGGACAGATCTATCAGAACAAACAAGTAATTGAATAAACACCTGTTTAGTGTCATACACTTCCTCTCTTATTTCCAAAGTTCTCTTGTTAGTTCTCACTAACTCTCTTCCTCTCATGTAACCTTCTGAAGTCTCGTTCTTGTTAAAATATCTCAAATA
>NC_069403.1:107844404-107929223 GCF_026875155.1 Cherax quadricarinatus | reverse complement strand
GACCCACCCCTTCCCAGTTTTGTCCCAGAGATGTGGAAGATGGCTAATGTGGTTCCTATATTCAATCGGGGATAAGTCCACTCCTTCAAATTCCCGTCCAATAACCTGACATTATAGTGGGCAATTATTAAAAATCAAATTTAGCTGACATTATCGAAGTACCTTGAAGGATAACTTGACAAATGAATTCAGATGGATTCACGAGGGGGTCTTTCTCCCTGAAAACTTACGGGACGTTCTTAAAATAGAACTTTGAGGCGTTGACAGTGTAAGGAATAGATATTGTTTATTTGGATTTTAGTAAGCCTTCGAAGAGTACCTCACAAGAACTTTTAAGAAAGTGGCGCTTAGGGTTAGGAGGAAAATTTTAGCAGGGCTTCCCAAATAAAAAGCAGAGGTTACCTTTAAATGGGTAAAAACTGAATGGGGATTGTCACTAGTGGCGTTCCACAAGGATCTTTTTTAGGCCTTCTTGTTCAAAATTTTAAATTTAATGCCCTTTGATGAAGGGATTACTGTGACAGAGAAAGTTTGTGATGATACAAAGATGGGCCGTAAAATTTCACTTGAGGAGGTATAATGAACTCCGGAGTTTGAAACAATTAATGTTTGGGTCTGAGAAAGGGCAATGAATTTTTAATGGGGATAAGTGAAAGGTATTGCCCGGGAATGAAAAAAACCCCTCGAAGTTAAATCTGGGTTTGAAGTAGAGCTTGGTTTAAGTGACGCTTGAAGGGGTGTGTTGGCGAAGTGTTCGGACTCAAAGGGGTTCCATGTATAAGTTGGCTGGCGGAAGTGCTGATTCAAGGCACTTTGGGGGCGGAAATTAGTTTCTTTGATCCTATTCAGAGGGCGCCCCAATTTGTGTCAAGAAAAATAATTTCCACACGCAAGTGCCCTTTAATCAGCCTGGATCGCCCCGTTTTGATTTCTTAAAAAAACCGGCGCTTCCCATCTCCGAAGTTTAGCAAAAATTCTCCCGAAAAAAAGTAAACCCCGCCATCACATGTTCTCCTGTTATACTAAACCAAAGCCATTTTGTACGAATGGTATATAATACCGACAAGTAGAGTAAAACACATGTGCAAATCTGGGGGTTTTTATTGTAGCGTTTCGCCCTCCAGTGGCTTTATCAAACAAATTCTGGGGAAAATTTAAAACAGTAGAAAATATGTACAGAGATTGGGGGAAAAGTCCCTCAAAACCCAGGAGTGGGCGAACAGCACCCTAGTCGTGGGTTCCCCGTGGAGAATTCCACGATATGGTGCTGTTGCACCTACTCCTGGTACCAACCTAATACTTCTGATCCTTCTGCTTCCACTTTCTACAGCTTTATCCTTCCTTGCTGCTAGCTGCCCATAACAAACCCTTCCCACGGCTCACGGCTCCTTCTTCCAACAAACAATACCATATATCCTTGTAACCCATTGTACTCTTGTTGTCTACTGTCACCAAGCAATCAAAAGTGCGCAACAATCCCACGATGCTAAATGATCTCTAAAAGCCAACAATTTTGACCCCAACATTTTCCCTCCTGTATCCCTTTCCATCCCAAAGAATGAACCATTTTTTATTTTTTTCCTAACACCTCTCTCTCCACCTGCAGGAAACTCTCTTCATGTCTTATACTCAAGCAGACCTTCTCTTCCACCCAACAACGCCACAAATCTTTGCTCTAATCCTTCTACCAGCTGAGGCTCTACACTGGGCGAACTCAACCTTGCGTCTGCCACAACACTCCTTCTCGTTCACCCTACTGCCTTCACATAAGTCTCGTTCTCCTTGCAATACCAACCAAATTATACAAAATCTCCTCTCCAACTTCAACAAGCACTTGGATAAAATAACCAACATGTTAAACCAAGACCAAATCACAACCTCCTCCACTCTCTCTAACACTCCGCATAAACTTCCTCTAGCCTCAACTCATCCTCTCGTCTAACCACATCCTCACTTTCAAACTCCTCCTCCCGCACCCCCTCATCCCCCCTCCCCGTACTGACTCAAAAAACGTCGGAAAACTTACACCCCAATTAAGAACAATCAGATGAAAGGCAACAATAGGATGGGTAATCCAGGTAAATGTATGAAGGATTTATATCCCCTACCAACTTCAGGTAAACCCAACATGGCCCTTAAGGTTATCCAATTTATACGAGATTATAAACGCAAACAACTACATTCCTGCTGACCTCATGAGTCTGAACGACCAGCACTTGCTGATGTTAATCAGCACGAGTGTGGCGTGATGACCAAAGTGTCAAACATTAGATACAAACACGTCAATCCCCTACTGATAACTGGAATGCGTAGCTATTCTAGTGAAAGGCACCATCCAAAATGAATTCGTGTCACTCTCCTAATTACATATTCTCACGCATGGCTGTGAAATTTATACGGTGCATGGCCCATATAATATACACAACATATACTAGACCAAATACAAACATCAACATCCATGACCTCACCAATACATTTTTAATCACACACACTCCCCTTGTATACCTTCTGCTGACCAAAACGCCAAAACACAAACACGGCCATTCCATGCTAACTCAACTCCACTAACCTGCATGGTAGGCAAACTATCTTACTTTTGTCACACAAAAATTATCTCATTCACCTTGGTCCTTACTTCCACCACGTAGCTTCACGCATACTGGCCAAGGCACTCCCTGAACAATATTAACACAGCCCAGTACGCAACACACCATTACATACACCTGCCCACTCTCTGGATCTGAACCACATTCCAGTTATTTTCCCACATTTTCATCTAATCCTATACAAATTCCTGTACGCCCCACTCCAGCATTACTCTCAGACAGAAATTGGGATATATTTAACAACATCTTGACACTATAAATCTCAAACATCAATTAGATAAAAGACCTGTATCAGATAAGATTTCACAAAATCACACGTATTCATCACAATCCATAACCAAGCTGCTTCAATAGCATACTATGACACAATATAAAGTAAAATAATCTTTCCGTCATCAGAAAGAACTAAAAGACTGCTCACGCTGTTACAGAACATCGTTTACCTTGCAAACCAAATGATTAAACAATATTCGCTGGGGATCTTACCATACTCACCGATACACATCATCATAGTCTAGATGATGACCATGCGAGAACACTGGCAATCCCTCTTAAGCACACAGATGTTAAACGCACCAAAGTACCAAAAACTTTTTTGACCTTCATTAGAAGAATTAATGGGCACTCCCTCCTCCTAAGAATTTCAGACACATCATCCATCAAGGCCGAGATAGATATATAACAGACCTCTGCTGAGGCTGTCCACATATTCAAAAATATAAGGGAAAACTTCTTCCCCCCACATCCCTCCGACCCAGCTGCCAATGATCACACATTGAATTGAAATATGATAGCTACACACCAGACTTAACAACTAACTCCTGACCCTATCATATCTCTTCACACTCCCTCCAACTCACCCTTTTAACACTCCTTTTTTCTGTAGCTGATGTTCATTCCTATTTACCTCACCATCCTAAGAAAGCTCCTGGAGCTTCAGGTCTCTCACACTCTGTTCTTAGACATATTCCCCTTTTCAGTTGCTTCTGCTATTACCGAGCCTTTTTAAAATGCATCACTAGCATCAGGATACTTTCTCTCCAATCTTTCAATCGCTACAGCATGTCCTCATTCCGAAACCTGGTAAAAATTTGGCTGAACCCCAGAACATAGATCCTAATTGCCTCCTAGAAATCTTGGGGCAAACCTTTGATAGACTTATAAATACCGACTAAGGACTGCATCTCGAAAAATCACTACTGAACACAATATGGATTCAGACAACATCGTCTACACAAGACGTACTGAACCTTATACTGAATTATATACGCATAAACAAGGCCCTAAACTGGTACTACTGCACTTTTACTAAGACGTAGAAAAAAGCTTTTGACACTGTTGGGCATGATGGGATTAAATATAAACTCTGTACATCCTTGATTCACAATAAAATGATAAATTGTTATGTAACTTTTAGGATGGGCCGCACGATGCGTATACGATTTTTGTATATCAAATGTTCCTGCTAATTCGTTCATCCTTACATGCAGGTGTTCTCAGAGATCTGTCCTATCTCCTACACTAATATATTCATTTACACAAATGAATTTACCAGAACACACTATCCAAATACACTTTACACTATCCTATGCAATGACATTACACAACTCCAACCACATGAAAACATTAGATTCATAGCACGCAGAACACAACGTGAGGTCGACAGGATTACTGCATGGGAATTACAATGAAGAGTAAAAACTAACGCCGAGCAAATCAAAGATAACGTACTTTCAAGAAGGCGAGAAGTCCCAGATTCCTGTCGAACTCACCACAAGCACCTCCAGCACACCTACCCAAGCACCTCATCCACAAATATCCTTGGGGTTACCTAGACACTTAGCATAACACTCAAACCACACATTACACTGCCAATACTGTAATGGCTAGGACTGAACTCTTGAGGCTTTATAAGCTAAAAAGGAATCATCCTAAGGCAAAATTACACCATATAAAACCATTATACGACCTCTTCTTACTATGCCTCCACTTGCTTTGACAGTAACTGCTAAAACAAACCGCATAACGTTTGGGATTTGGGAGTGAGATGGGATGATTTCGCACCATCGAATCTCTTCAACTAAGACCAACACACCAGCCTGAACGAGTACTGGAAACCACTAAGTGACAAACAGACTTGATAACGTGAGACATATCATGGACTATTGGACTTCATATTTAGTAGACACAGTCAGGCGTCCATACAATAATGTAAAACTCTTCCTCCTCTCTTTAGACCCTCATCCCTCCTCCCTTACCACATAACATATAAGTCAAATCTTCAAAAATTTCCATTAGCTGCCATTGTCGTAAATCAGGTTGCATGTGTGCAAATGCTTTAATAAATTGGCTATGTATGACTGCGCCAACTTCCACAGTCCTGATTAGATTTGTTGAGGGCCCAGACCCTTGCGATGATACCTTAAGTAAAATGATACATTTACATCCTTGATTACAGTTGGGTCATGTCCCGACACTTTTTATCTCTTATCATAAATTTTATCCTCACCCCCATCTATTCTTCTTTCGTTCCCCTCACTTGCCCTCACCCCACGTGGGGTTCTACCTGTGAGCCCTCATCATTCATTCATTCCGAACTGTGTGAGAGCTTCGTCTCGTCCAGCTGATACCTCATCGTGGCCTGTCTTGGGTGGGTGAAATTACTGGACGCAGTTTCCTGTGTCACCTCTAGTAATTCCAACCCACCTGAGACTGCCACGACCGAAGGTCCATCTAGACAAGACGAAGTTTCCCACCCAGCAAATCACTGGGGTGGCAACCGAGACCTGGGAAGTGGGGAAGGGAATCCACCTGAGGAGACACAATGGACGCCGGAGACCTGATCCGGGGAAGGCACCGCCGACTTAGGATAAGTGGGGAAGGGAGAATTCCACTCGACTTCCGTTGACGAAATTAGGTGGCAACCTTCAGCTAAACCAGCGATTATTTTGGAAGATATCAGAGCATTCCAAGCTGCTGAGAAGGGGTCCTGCACCTGGTCATAGTGGAACCTGCACTTGTGAATTTGTTTCTAGAATTGGGTACATAGTTACGAACATCAGATGAGTTCTTATGGTGTTTTGAGGCAAAAAAAAAATGAAAGTTGGCAGAAAAAATAAAATGAAAAAATCAAAGCCAATTAGATAATGTCCTCGCCTTGTACTGGGCATTGTGATTAGGAAATTATTTCTGTTGGTTTTTACTCCTGCAGGATCCTGACGTTCCTGCTAACTAAACCGTTTATGTGGGAGTTCTTCCAGCCGATACTCTTTGCTTCAATTGGAGCCGAAATTGATGTAAGACTAATGTTTTTTGATGGTTTCGTTGGTTACATTTGTTATGGAATACTTGACAGTGATCGTTTGTTATAAGAAGAACCGTTATCAGTAGTGGCGCACTCGAGTAATTTGAGGCCTGGCAAGACCAGTGTTAAAGAACACACGTGAGCGGGGTAACTGATGGTTGTGATGTTGCATCACGACATCAACTGGAAATCAATGAGAGATATCTTATCTAGTTGGATCCACAGTCTTTGATAATATATCGTTTTCAAATAATAATTTTTTTATTAACATTCCCAAGTTTTTTCTGAGTTGAAATTAGTAGTTTTCAGACTTTGCTACCTAAGCTGTACAGGATTTTTTCAGGTGCTTCTACAATATAAATTAATTTCACATTCCTCTTTTAATATAATGTTTTTTGAACAACTTTACCGCATTTTTACCATCAATGTATCAAAAAGCATTATTAATCCTGAAAAGTTTCTTCTCTTGCTATTAATGGGATCTTCTGATGATATACCTTTATGTAAATGTAACCAGCTTGTTAAGTGTAATCACAGTCCGGTGGTAAAGCACAACACAACCTCGGCTGAGGGGCCACCTCTCACGCCTATTGCTTGGCTCAACTGAACAATTAGTACGAGCATGAGCCCAAGACTGCTACATCGTTTGAAGTGCCATTTAGCTGTTCGTGTACGTTGCATTTACAAGCCCCTCACCAGGTAATGACACTTCAATAATGTAGCAGTTTTAGGGCCCCCACAGCAAAAGCGTGAGAGGTGCCCCTCAGCCGAGTGTTTGTTCTTTACCACCTGACGTGGGTCAAACTTACACAAGCTGCTCATGATACCTTATTCTCTCATGTCAATTCTGAGGTACAGAAACCAACTCATAACTCAGTAAAAACTGTATTTGGCTTTCAAGAATAAACAAATATCTGAGTTTACTCCTTGACTTAAATTTGCTTTGGGCTGATTCAAGCTTGAAGATAGAGGATACAGATTCTTGGAAATTTCTTACGCTGCGTTCTTAATAATAGTTAATAGTTATTCTTACATTTAATAGTTCTGTCCGTCATTAACACGTTGTCTTCTGTCCCTTTTCTAACATATTCCATTACAAGGATCATTTACAATTGTTTTTCCAGTTATATTTCTCACATAAACCAAAGATTTGGTAGTTCGTTTTTATTAATTTTTTTCCTAGGGACTTTTAATGTTCGTAAATAATGAAACAGCAGATTTCAGAGTTACAGCTTCGTTACACGTCTTTGGCGGAAATTTCAGCTTTTTTTATTTGGCTACTTGAAGTTCGAAATTCACTTCGTATGAAGTGTCCTCTACCATAAGTACATTCTACAAAGTAGTTAAATAATTTAACCTACTCTTTCCCCTCCATTTTGGTTACATCATCTGTCATATATTTACCATTCATGTTCTATTCAGAATCTGCATTTTATTTTCTTTATTGAAACTGGATTTTAATTCTTTTTATTTAAGTATAGGGAAGTGCTAGTCTCATAGAGGGTCAGTTAGTGCCCTGAGGAATGACAACTAAATCTAAAGAGTCTATAAAACTTGAATACATAAATACAATTACTTACATTATAACGAAGAGCTCATTACGTTTTCGTATTAATGGCTGAAGTAAATATATATTTGTTTATATATATATATCTATATATATATATAATATATATATATATATATATATATATATATAAATATATATACATATTTTAATATATATATATATAAATATAATATATATATATAATGTAAGTATGTATCAGCAAAGTACAGGGAAACATTAGCCAACAGGTATCAATTTGTCCCAGTGGATCGAAGCCTTGGGATCAAGGAAAAAATGCCCACACACGTTTCCTTAAAGGAATTGGTTCCCAGACTCCAACGACACCCACCAGGGACGCCAAGGGCACCACTTTCATGTTCCACGCCTCACGTACGCCATCCAAGAGGGGAAATGCTTGCTGCTTCTTGGCTCACGTCCCAGCCCTCGAGGAGCTGGAGGAAATCATCCATCTTATTTGATACAATTAGTGCCCATTGTAGTCATGTTTATGGTTTTTTTCTGTAAATGTTATTTGTTTATTTAATAAATGTTTCACATAGAATAAAAATATATAGGGGGTGGTAGGAGAAGAAAATATTCAAACAGCTCCGGGGAGAACCTTGAGTTTTCTCTGAGGTACGTTTATTGTCTTCTCTGAGGATGAGGGTCCCCATTCCAGCTATAGAGGTGGTACTTCCCTATATAAATAAAAAAAAAATATGTATGTATATGTAGGAATTACAATGGAAGTTGATATAAATTTATTTTAGTTAAGGTATTAAAAATTACTTGAAATTCACTCAAAAAACTTTCCCACAGATTGGAGTGACAGATCCTGCCACTATTGGCTGGGGGTTGTTAGCTTTGCTAATTGGCGTCTCCTTCAGAATTGCTACTTCGTTCGTTGTAGTTATGGGCGCTTCCTTTACCGCATGGGAGCGTTTTGTTATATTGCGCATGCATGGATTTCCCAAGGCTACTGTTCAGTAGGAATATTGAGTAAATGTTAGTGAGTGCTTTACATGAGCAGTGTCCTTGTTCAAAATTCCAGCACCCCCGGTTTGATTCTGGAAGAGTGGAAACGTTGGCCATTTTTGGTTACACCTATTGCTCTGTTCGCGCCTTTCCTTTACGTAAGTACCTGGGTGTTTAAGCTGACAAGTGCGGGAGGGCAAGTTACCATTCTAGGAGCCGGGTAATACAAGTCAATTAAAAAGTCGTTTAAACAGCGATTTAAATGATAGAAAGTCCTGGAGTCTAAATGTCCCCCTTCATATTAAAATGCCTAACACACGCATTTGATATAATATAAATATGTAACATGAAAATTAGGGTAAATTAAGAAAGCTATGACGGTTAACAACGCTAAACCATGCAAGTTTTTGAGGTGTAAAAATAAAAAACAGAAGCATGAATCCTCTACAACATATGGAAGAAACCCTTATTACCTTATTAGTGACAGTGTACAATCTTCAATGATTTTTTTTATCTTATTAGACTATAATATGTTAAAAATAATAAAGATATATTATTTAGCTGTTTCATTAATTTTTTATTAACGCGTCGGCGCGTTTCCCTATCAAAGGAAAGGTAGCCGAAATGAAGAAAACTCATAATCATTCCTTCCATCATGTACTCACCTATTTGTACTCACTCTGTTTGTTGGTTGCAGGGGTCCGATTCATAGCTCCTGGCCCCGCCTCTTCGCAGAGTGTTACTAGGTTCTCTCTCTACCTCCATCATGAGCATTATCATACTGCCTTAAAACATGTATGGTTCCCGCCTCCACTACGTCACCTTCTAGGCTTTCCATGGCCTGACTACTCTATGACTGAAGAAATAACTTCCTAACATCCCTTTGATTCAACTGATCCTTCAACATCCAATTTGTGACCCTCTTGTGTCTGTGTCCCATCTCTGGAACATCCTGTCCTTTGTCCACCCTTGTCTAATTCCGCGCAGTATTTTAAGTTATCATGTCTCTCCCCTGACCCTCTACTTCCTCCAGTGACGTCAGGCCTGATTTCCTCAAACACTTTCCTTCGTAAGGACATATCCCTAGCTCTAGGACTATTCTTGTTGCAAACCTTTTCGAAATTCTCTAATTTCTTGACGTGCTTGACTAGGTGTAGATTTAAACTGGTTCTGTCATACTCCAGGTAGGGGCCTGCCTTGTAAATGTATACAAGTCTTGTAACGAATCTGAGGTATCGGACGCATCCGTATGTTTGCCAGTTGTCGCCCGTATGCTGCAGCAGTTATCTGATTGATTGTGCGCTCAGGAGATATGCTCGGTGATATACTCATCCCCAGAAATTTTTACTTTGAGTGAGGTTTGCAGTCTTTGGCCATCTAACTATATTGTGTCTGCGGTCCTTCTTTGCCCTTCCCCAATCGTAATGACTGCATTTGGCGGTTTAATACTCAAGGACCAGTTTCTGACCTGGCATGTACATCTGTCCAGGTCTCTTTGTATCCTGCCTATCCTCATCGATTTCATTCATCCTATTAACTCCCGATCATCTGCAAACAATGTACACTTCTGTTGATGCCAGGTCACACAAGAACACTGAAGGAATGCAGGTCTCACAAGAATACACGATGATGCCGTGTCACACAAGAGATACACAGATGATGCCAGTCACAACTAGATACAATGATGATGCCAGGTCACACAAGACAATATGCCTATCAGAGAAATTTAAATAACCCATAATTTGGTAATAAAATATATTATGCAGTGCAACGCTTGTCTCCAGAAGTTTTCTCACCATAAATAATTAATAAAGTTATGGCCTACGGAAACGTCCTACTGTAGGTGAAGTGATGAGTGGTGGTGAGGGTTATGACTGGTGGTGAGAGTGATGGACTGGTTGTGGAGAGTATGGAGTGGTTAGTGAGGGTGATGGACTTGGTGGTGAGAATGGATGGTGAAGGTGAAAGGTGATGGTGATGACTGTTTGGTGAGAGTGATGGGAGTGGTGTGAGGGCATGGAACAGGTGTGAGAATGAGGGTGAAAGTGAGGATGGTGGACTGGTGCTGAAGTTAATGAAATTGGACTGTTGGTGAGGGGTATGGACTGGTGGTAGAGTGACAGACTGGTGATATAGTGATGACTGCTGGTGAGAGTGATAGGAGTAGCGGGTGATGTGTCTGGTGGTGTTGGTGGATGGGCTGGTAGGTGAGTGGAAAAAGTCTGATGATGAGGGTGAGACACGTGGTGAGAGTGATCGACTGATATTGAGAGAGAAGGACAGGTGGTGAGGATGATAGATCAGTGGTGAGGGTGATGGACTGCTGGTGAGTGGTGATGACTAGCTGTGAGGGTGCTGGACGTTTTGAGGAGAAAGACTTGAACGAGAGGGTGCAGGACAGAGTAGAGGGAGTTCTCTCAGCTCTCCTGTCTTCACATCTCTCACTTTCTCCTGTCTACACATCTATCCTCTACTAGCCCTGTCTTCACATCTCTCAATTCTCCTGTCTACGCAATCTCTCATCTTCCTCCTGTCCTTCACATCTCTCACTTCTCCTGTCTTAACATCCTCTCACTTCTCCTGTCTTCTCATCTTTCACTTCTCCTGACTTCACATCTCTCTCTACGCTTCTTTCTTCCTGTCTTCACATCTCTCACTTCTCCTGTCTTTCACACTCTCACTTCTTCTCCTGTCTTCACGACTCTCTCACTTCTCCTGTCTTCACATCTCACACGTCGTCCTTCAATCTCTCACTTCTCCTATCTTTCACATCTCTCACTTCTCCTGTCTTCACATCTCTCACTTCAATCTTCACATCTCACACTTCTTCCTTCACATCTCTCACTTCTCCTGTTTTCACATCTCTCGCTTCTCCTGTCTTCACATCTCTCACTTCGCCTGTCTACACATATCTCGCTTCTCCTGTTTCACATGTCCTCACTTCTCCTGTCTTCATATCTCTTCCCCCCCCCACTTCATCCTGTCTTCCATCTCTCACTTCTCCGTCTTCATAAAGACATCTCTCTCTCGCTTCTCCAGTCTTCACCATCTCACATCGTCCTGTTCTTCACATCTCTCTCTCTTTTCCTGTCTTCACATGTCTCACTTCTCCTGTCTTCATATCACTCACATCTCGATGTCAACACATTCTCTCACTTCTCCTGTCTTCACATCTCTCACGATCTCCTATCTATCAACATCCTCACTTCTCCTGTCTTCACATCCTCTCACTTCTATCATTCACATCTCACACGTTCTTCCTTCTCATCTCTCACTTCTCCTGTCTTCACAACTCTCACTTCTCCTTTCTTCACATCGCTCTTCACATCCACATCTCTCCACTTCTCCTGTCTTCTCAGTCTCTCATTCTCCTGTCTTCACATCTCTCACTTCTCCTGTCCTTCACCATCTCTCTCACTTCTCCTGTCTTCACATCTCTCACTTCTCCTGTCTTTCACATCTCTACACTTCTCCTGTCTTCACATCTCTCACTTCTCCTGTCTATTCACATCTCTCACTTCTCCTGTCTTCACATCTCTCACTACTGTCTTCACATCTCTCACTTCTCCTGTCTTCACATCTCTCACTACTGTCTTCACATCTTCTCACTACTGTCTTCAACTCTCTCACTTCTCAATGTCTTCATATCTCTCACTACTGTCCTTCACATCTCTCACTCTCCTTTCTTCACATCTCTCACACTGTCTTCACATCTCTCACCTGTCTTCACATCTCTCACTACTGTCTTCACATCTCTCACTTCTCATGTCTTCATATCCCTCACTCTGTCTTCACATCCTCACTTCTCCTGTCATACCACATCTCCCACTACTGTCCTTCCATCTCTCACTACTGTCCTTCCACATCACCACTACTGTACTTCACATCCTCACTACTGTCTTCACATCTCATCACCTTCTCATGTCTTCACATCTCTCCTCAGGATATTATATTTATTATAAACATTGAACATCCCACATTCTATATTTAACCTAAGATAGTAAATATTTACATACATAAAATAAAGAGTTTCTTACCATATATGTGAGTACTTTACCTTTTTTGTGTCTTGAAATATTTAAACAAGTGACATACATATCACACACAATACTGTCCCAATCAACCATCAATCATTATACACAATAAATAAATATATATATATATAGTATATATAGTATAAATATATATATAGTATATTATATATAAATATAGTATAAACAATATAATATAATAAGTGAGTGTGTGTTGTGGTGTGTGTTTGTGTGTGTGTTGTTTGTGTGTGTGTGTGTGTGTGTGTGTTTTGGAGTGTTGTGTTGTGTGTGTGAGAGTGGGTGTGTGCGTGGGTGTAGTTTTGTGTGTAGAGAAGATAAGAGTAGAGAGAGCAAGAGAAGAAGAGAGAAGACGGAGAGAGAGAAAGAAGACAGAAAGAGAGAGTATGTACTTGTGAAACTTTAGCGTATCATGAGAAAAAAAGAAGACAAATAAGAAAAAAGACACAGATAACCTATAAATTACAGTTTCCCAGAAAGAAAAAGTGACGTTTTAACTCATGGAACAGATAATTTTACATAAGAAAAAACGTTAAAATTACACTCACACAGCAAAAAATCGGAATTAAATTAATATTAAAGTAGATGCAATATGAAATGTAAATAAACTCCGAAATTGTTTACTAAGTGGCCAGACAATCGTGGGCGACCTAGGTGAGTGAGGTCTCTCGTCTAGGTAGTCTGCGTCAAGGCAGTTCGCAGTAGGATTTTACTAAGCTGGGCGCAGATTTCGCGTGTCCTCTGCCCCGTTTTAATAACATCTAACTGTTCTTCGTTGTTTCCTTGGGTTGTTGTCTTGTCCTTCGGTTGTTGTCCTCTCCAGCGGTTTGTTGTCCTTCCTTCGGTTTGTTGTCCTCTCCATCGGTTGTGTCCTCCGTCCTTCGGTTGTTGTCCTCGTTTCCTTCGGTTGTTGTCCTCTAATTCGGGTTGTTGTCCTCTCCTTCGGTTGTGTCCTCTCCTTGTGTTGTTTCTGGTTCCTTTGTGTTGTCTAATCCTTGTGTTGGTGACCTCAGGGAAGTGTGAATGGTGAAAATCCCAGGGCACAAGATGCCCTGAATCCATGGACCCTGAGTGAGGCATTAATAACTAATAACGTTCCCTTTCAGAACTTCAAGATCTTCGAGACCTTCGAGAACTTCAAGACCTTCGAGAACTTCAAGACCTTCGAGAGCTTCGAGAACTTCGAGAACTTCAGAACATCAGAACTTCAAGATCTTCAACCCCTTCATCATCATTCCTTCACCCTCATCACCATTTCATCACCCTCACCACCAGTCCATCACCCTCACCACAAGTCCATCACCCTCACCACCGTCCATCACCCTCACCACGGTCCAATCACGCCTTCACCACCAGTCCATCACCGTCACCACCAGTCCATAACCGTCACAACTAGTCCATAACAATCGCATTATTCCTAACAAACGTCAATCGATCATCACAATCGTCAGTCGGTCATCACAATCGACAGTCGGTTCTCACAAACGTCAATCGTTTCAATCGCAATCGTCATCGTTTCCATCACAATCGTCAATATCGTTCAACACAAATCGTCCAGTACGTTCATCACAATCGTAAGACGAGTCATCACCCTTCACACCATCCATCACCCCACAACCAATCCATCACCGCTCACCACCAGTAATTCACCCTAACCGACCGATCCATCACCCTCACCACCAGTCCATCAACAACCCACCAATCCAACACCATCCCCACCAGTCCACCATCCTCACCACCAGTCCCATCCCCCTCACCACCAGTCCATCACTCTCAACACCGGCGTAGGCCATCACCCTTCACTGCCAGTCCATTCACCCAAACATAACCGACCACACCCTACACCCCTGGATCATCACCTAACCACCAGCCAATCACTCTCACCACACAGTCATCACTCTCACCACCAGGCCACCACACCCTTACCAGCATCCAATCACCCAACAACCGATCCATCACCCTCTCCACCGGTTCAATCACCCTACCCACCATCCCATCCCTCCCACCACGCAGTCCATCAGCCCTCACTAGCATTCCATCACCCCACCTTCAAGTACCATGACCGTCACCAGTAGTCAATCAAACTTGATCCATCAAGCCCATCTCCTCACAACCACCAGTCCCTTCACCCTCACCACCAGAACATTCTCACCACCAGGTCCATCATCCTCACCACCAGTCCCTTACTCTCGTCACCAGTCCATCACCCTCACCGTCCAGACCGTAATCCCCTCTTCCATTTCGTCACCTTAATAACCAGCCCATCACCTCACCACCAGACCATTATCACCACAAATCCACACCGTCACAACCAATCAATCACCCCAACCACCATCATGCACCCGACACAACCATTCCATCACCCTCACCTCCAGTCCATCTCTCACCACCAGTCCCCCATCACCCGACTCACCAGTCCTCTCCCACACCACCCATCCACACCTTCACCACCATCATCACCTTCACCACCATCCATCACCCTCACCACCAGTCCATCCCCTCGGTCACTCAGTCATCGCCCTCACCATCAGCCATCACGTCTCACCAATTAGTATAACACCCTCAACAACCATCCATCACCTCTCACCACTCAATCCGTCACCCTAATCACACACCCATCACTCTCCACCACCAGTCCATCACTCTCAAACCAGTCCATCAACCTCACCTCCGATCCATCACCCTCACGCACCAGTCCATCACTCACGTCAACCTCCATCACCTCACCACCAGTCACATCGTCACCACATTACCATCACCATCACCACAAGTCTATCACTCTCACAACCATCCAATCCATTCTCACCATCCTCAGTCCATCACCGTCTCCACCAGTCCATCACCCTCACCTCACCAGTTCCCATCACCCTCTCCACACAGTCCCTCACACTCCACCATTCCCTCTCACCCACAAGTCCATCACCCTTACCACCAGTCCATCACCCTCCCACCATCCATCACACCTCACCACCAGTCCATAATTCTCAATCACCAGTCCATCACTCTCACCACCAGTCCATCACTCCACCCGACCCAGTCCATCACCCACCCACCAGGTCCATCAACCCTCACCACCATTCCATCACACTCACCACCATCCCATCATTCTCATCACCATACACCAGTCCATCATCTCACCACCAGTCCCCATCACCCTCACCACCAGTCCATTCACCCTCTCCACCATTCCATCAATCTCCACCATCCACCACAACCCACTAAGTCCATCACCCTTACCACCAGTCCGATCACCCTCACCTCCATTCCATCACACTCACCATCTGTCCATCATTCTCATCACCATTCACTCACCGGTCACCACCAGTGCATCATCCCGTCACCACAACAATCCATCATAGTCCCCCTACCATCCAATCACCGTCACAACCAGTCCATACAATCGTCAGTTATTCTAACAAACTCAATCGATCATCACAATCGTCAGTCGTTCATCATAACGTCAGTCGGTTTTCTCACAACGCGAATCGTTCATCACAATCGTCAGTCGTTATCACAAATCGACATATCGTCATCGCAATCGTCATTTCGTCATTACAAATCGTCAAACGCTCATTCACAATCGTCAGTTGGATTCATGCACAATCGGTGAAGGGTTCATCAACCCTCACAACCAATCCCATCACCGTCACCACCAGTCAACACCCTAACCAACCGATCCATCAACCCTCACCAACCGGGTTCATTCACCCTAACCACAAGCCCATCACTCTCCACCACCAGTCCATCACACCGTCACCAGCAGTCCATTACTAACACCACCAGACAATTCACCCTCACCACAGTCCTTCTCCTCACCTTCATCCATGACCGTCACCAGTAGCCATCACCATGATCATCAGCCCATGTCCCTTACCACATCCCCACTCTCACTAACAGACTACTCACACCACAAGTCACCTCACCACTAGTCAATACAACCCTCACCACCATCCCCACACCCTCACTCACCAATCCACACCCTCACCACCAGTCAAACACCCTCACCAATAGTCCATCCCCTCACCACCAGTCAATCACCCTCACCACCAGTCCAGTCACCCTAACAACAGATCCATCACCCTCACCACGCATCCATCACCCTCACACTAGTCCATCACCCGCACCACCAGCCTCCACTCTTACCACCATTCAACTTCAACCACCAGTCCATCACCCCACAACGCATTAAATCACCCTCACAACGAGTCCATCACCCTCAACTACCATCCATCACCCTCACGCACTATCCATCACTCTCACCACCAGTCCACTCCTCACGACCAGTCCCATCAATCTTCACCATCGGTCCACACTCAACCATCAGACATCACCCTCACCACCAGTCTTACAACCTTCAAATCAATCCACTCTCACCACCAGTCCATCATCCCATACCATCACTATCACTCTCACAACATCCATCCCTCTCACCACCAGTCCATAACCCACTCACACACCCACGCCATCACCCTCACATACCAGTTCTTCACCATCGAAATCATGTATCCCTTCACCACCAGTCCATCACTCTCACCACCAGTCTATAACCCTCACCTAACCACCAGTCCATCACCCCACTACTATCCCATCACTCCTCAAACCAAAATCCATCTCGCTCGCGCCCCAGTCCAATCACCCTCACTCACCATTCCTTACATCAAACCATTGCAGTCACATTCACCACAGTCATCACCCTCACCATCACCATCACTCTCACCAACCAGTCCAGACACTCACAACCCGCCCCATCACCCTACCACCATAGTCCTTCACCATCAAAATCAATCTCCACCCTCAACTACCACTCTATCAACACTCACCACCCTCAGTCAATCAACTCTCACCACAGGCTATCTACAAACACAACCACTCATCAAACCCTCACCACGAGTCCCTTCACACTCACCACCATCCTACACATCAAATCATCCTTGCCCCTCACCACCATCCATGACTCTCACACAACCGTTCATCACTTTCAATCACCAGTCTATCACCCTCACCAACATTCCATAAACCTCAGACCCAGGTCCATCACTCTCACACAAGTCCAACACGCTAACCACTATTCCTTCACCCTCACCCCAGTCCTCTTCACCCTCACGTTCAGTCTTTCCACCCTCCAAAATCATCCTTCACCCTCACCACCTAGTCCCCATCACCCTCACCTCATCACTTACCAACCTAATACTTCTGATCCTTCTGCTTCCACTTTCTACAGCTTTATCCTTCCTTGCTGCTAGCTGCCCATAACAAACCCTTCCCACGGCTCACGGCTCCTTCTTCCAACAAACAATACCATATATCCTTGTAACCCATTGTACTCTTGTTGTCTACTGTCACCAAGCAATCAAAAGTGCGCAACAATCCCACGATGCTAAATGATCTCTAAAAGCCAACAATTTTGACCCCAACATTTTCCCTCCTGTATCCCTTTCCATCCCAAAGAATGAACCATTTTTTATTTTTTTCCTAACACCTCTCTCTCCACCTGCAGGAAACTCTCTTCATGTCTTATACTCAAGCAGACCTTCTCTTCCACCCAACAACGCCACAAATCTTTGCTCTAATCCTTCTACCAGCTGAGGCTCTACACTGGGCGAACTCAACCTTGCGTCTGCCACAACACTCCTTCTCGTTCACCCTACTGCCTTCACATAAGTCTCGTTCTCCTTGCAATACCAACCAAATTATACAAAATCTCCTCTCCAACTTCAACAAGCACTTGGATAAAATAACCAACATGTTAAACCAAGACCAAATCACAACCTCCTCCACTCTCTCTAACACTCCGCATAAACTTCCTCTAGCCTCAACTCATCCTCTCGTCTAACCACATCCTCACTTTCAAACTCCTCCTCCCGCACCCCCTCATCCCCCCTCCCCGTACTGACTCAAAAAACGTCGGAAAACTTACACCCCAATTAAGAACAATCAGATGAAAGGCAACAATAGGATGGGTAATCCAGGTAAATGTATGAAGGATTTATATCCCCTACCAACTTCAGGTAAACCCAACATGGCCCTTAAGGTTATCCAATTTATACGAGATTATAAACGCAAACAACTACATTCCTGCTGACCTCATGAGTCTGAACGACCAGCACTTGCTGATGTTAATCAGCACGAGTGTGGCGTGATGACCAAAGTGTCAAACATTAGATACAAACACGTCAATCCCCTACTGATAACTGGAATGCGTAGCTATTCTAGTGAAAGGCACCATCCAAAATGAATTCGTGTCACTCTCCTAATTACATATTCTCACGCATGGCTGTGAAATTTATACGGTGCATGGCCCATATAATATACACAACATATACTAGACCAAATACAAACATCAACATCCATGACCTCACCAATACATTTTTAATCACACACACTCCCCTTGTATACCTTCTGCTGACCAAAACGCCAAAACACAAACACGGCCATTCCATGCTAACTCAACTCCACTAACCTGCATGGTAGGCAAACTATCTTACTTTTGTCACACAAAAATTATCTCATTCACCTTGGTCCTTACTTCCACCACGTAGCTTCACGCATACTGGCCAAGGCACTCCCTGAACAATATTAACACAGCCCAGTACGCAACACACCATTACATACACCTGCCCACTCTCTGGATCTGAACCACATTCCAGTTATTTTCCCACATTTTCATCTAATCCTATACAAATTCCTGTACGCCCCACTCCAGCATTACTCTCAGACAGAAATTGGGATATATTTAACAACATCTTGACACTATAAATCTCAAACATCAATTAGATAAAAGACCTGTATCAGATAAGATTTCACAAAATCACACGTATTCATCACAATCCATAACCAAGCTGCTTCAATAGCATACTATGACACAATATAAAGTAAAATAATCTTTCCGTCATCAGAAAGAACTAAAAGACTGCTCACGCTGTTACAGAACATCGTTTACCTTGCAAACCAAATGATTAAACAATATTCGCTGGGGATCTTACCATACTCACCGATACACATCATCATAGTCTAGATGATGACCATGCGAGAACACTGGCAATCCCTCTTAAGCACACAGATGTTAAACGCACCAAAGTACCAAAAACTTTTTTGACCTTCATTAGAAGAATTAATGGGCACTCCCTCCTCCTAAGAATTTCAGACACATCATCCATCAAGGCCGAGATAGATATATAACAGACCTCTGCTGAGGCTGTCCACATATTCAAAAATATAAGGGAAAACTTCTTCCCCCCACATCCCTCCGACCCAGCTGCCAATGATCACACATTGAATTGAAATATGATAGCTACACACCAGACTTAACAACTAACTCCTGACCCTATCATATCTCTTCACACTCCCTCCAACTCACCCTTTTAACACTCCTTTTTTCTGTAGCTGATGTTCATTCCTATTTACCTCACCATCCTAAGAAAGCTCCTGGAGCTTCAGGTCTCTCACACTCTGTTCTTAGACATATTCCCCTTTTCAGTTGCTTCTGCTATTACCGAGCCTTTTTAAAATGCATCACTAGCATCAGGATACTTTCTCTCCAATCTTTCAATCGCTACAGCATGTCCTCATTCCGAAACCTGGTAAAAATTTGGCTGAACCCCAGAACATAGATCCTAATTGCCTCCTAGAAATCTTGGGGCAAACCTTTGATAGACTTATAAATACCGACTAAGGACTGCATCTCGAAAAATCACTACTGAACACAATATGGATTCAGACAACATCGTCTACACAAGACGTACTGAACCTTATACTGAATTATATACGCATAAACAAGGCCCTAAACTGGTACTACTGCACTTTTACTAAGACGTAGAAAAAAGCTTTTGACACTGTTGGGCATGATGGGATTAAATATAAACTCTGTACATCCTTGATTCACAATAAAATGATAAATTGTTATGTAACTTTTAGGATGGGCCGCACGATGCGTATACGATTTTTGTATATCAAATGTTCCTGCTAATTCGTTCATCCTTACATGCAGGTGTTCTCAGAGATCTGTCCTATCTCCTACACTAATATATTCATTTACACAAATGAATTTACCAGAACACACTATCCAAATACACTTTACACTATCCTATGCAATGACATTACACAACTCCAACCACATGAAAACATTAGATTCATAGCACGCAGAACACAACGTGAGGTCGACAGGATTACTGCATGGGAATTACAATGAAGAGTAAAAACTAACGCCGAGCAAATCAAAGATAACGTACTTTCAAGAAGGCGAGAAGTCCCAGATTCCTGTCGAACTCACCACAAGCACCTCCAGCACACCTACCCAAGCACCTCATCCACAAATATCCTTGGGGTTACCTAGACACTTAGCATAACACTCAAACCACACATTACACTGCCAATACTGTAATGGCTAGGACTGAACTCTTGAGGCTTTATAAGCTAAAAAGGAATCATCCTAAGGCAAAATTACACCATATAAAACCATTATACGACCTCTTCTTACTATGCCTCCACTTGCTTTGACAGTAACTGCTAAAACAAACCGCATAACGTTTGGGATTTGGGAGTGAGATGGGATGATTTCGCACCATCGAATCTCTTCAACTAAGACCAACACACCAGCCTGAACGAGTACTGGAAACCACTAAGTGACAAACAGACTTGATAACGTGAGACATATCATGGACTATTGGACTTCATATTTAGTAGACACAGTCAGGCGTCCATACAATAATGTAAAACTCTTCCTCCTCTCTTTAGACCCTCATCCCTCCTCCCTTACCACATAACATATAAGTCAAATCTTCAAAAATTTCCATTAGCTGCCATTGTCGTAAATCAGGTTGCATGTGTGCAAATGCTTTAATAAATTGGCTATGTATGACTGCGCCAACTTCCACAGTCCTGATTAGATTTGTTGAGGGCCCAGACCCTTGCGATGATACCTTAAGTAAAATGATACATTTACATCCTTGATTACAGTTGGGTCATGTCCCGACACTTTTTATCTCTTATCATAAATTTTATCCTCACCCCCATCTATTCTTCTTTCGTTCCCCTCACTTGCCCTCACCCCACGTGGGGTTCTACCTGTGAGCCCTCATCATTCATTCATTCCGAACTGTGTGAGAGCTTCGTCTCGTCCAGCTGATACCTCATCGTGGCCTGTCTTGGGTGGGTGAAATTACTGGACGCAGTTTCCTGTGTCACCTCTAGTAATTCCAACCCACCTGAGACTGCCACGACCGAAGGTCCATCTAGACAAGACGAAGTTTCCCACCCAGCAAATCACTGGGGTGGCAACCGAGACCTGGGAAGTGGGGAAGGGAATCCACCTGAGGAGACACAATGGACGCCGGAGACCTGATCCGGGGAAGGCACCGCCGACTTAGGATAAGTGGGGAAGGGAGAATTCCACTCGACTTCCGTTGACGAAATTAGGTGGCAACCTTCAGCTAAACCAGCGATTATTTTGGAAGATATCAGAGCATTCCAAGCTGCTGAGAAGGGGTCCTGCACCTGGTCATAGTGGAACCTGCACTTGTGAATTTGTTTCTAGAATTGGGTACATAGTTACGAACATCAGATGAGTTCTTATGGTGTTTTGAGGCAAAAAAAAAATGAAAGTTGGCAGAAAAAATAAAATGAAAAAATCAAAGCCAATTAGATAATGTCCTCGCCTTGTACTGGGCATTGTGATTAGGAAATTATTTCTGTTGGTTTTTACTCCTGCAGGATCCTGACGTTCCTGCTAACTAAACCGTTTATGTGGGAGTTCTTCCAGCCGATACTCTTTGCTTCAATTGGAGCCGAAATTGATGTAAGACTAATGTTTTTTGATGGTTTCGTTGGTTACATTTGTTATGGAATACTTGACAGTGATCGTTTGTTATAAGAAGAACCGTTATCAGTAGTGGCGCACTCGAGTAATTTGAGGCCTGGCAAGACCAGTGTTAAAGAACACACGTGAGCGGGGTAACTGATGGTTGTGATGTTGCATCACGACATCAACTGGAAATCAATGAGAGATATCTTATCTAGTTGGATCCACAGTCTTTGATAATATATCGTTTTCAAATAATAATTTTTTTATTAACATTCCCAAGTTTTTTTCTGAGTTGAAATTAGTAGTTTTCAGACTTTGCTACCTAAGCTGTACAGGATTTTTTCAGGTGCTTCTACAATATAAATTAATTTCACATTCCTCTTTTAATATAATGTTTTTTGAACAACTTTACCGCATTTTTACCATCAATGTATCAAAAAGCATTATTAATCCTGAAAAGTTTCTTCTCTTTGCTAATAATGGGATCTTCTGATGATAAACCATTTATGTAAATGTAACCAGCTTGTGTAAGTGTAATCACAGTCCGGTGGTAAAGCACAACACCACCTCGGCTGAGGGGCCACCTCTCACGCCTATTGCTTGGCTCAACTGAACAATTAGTACGAGCATGAGCCCAAGACTGCTACATCGTTTGAAGTGCCATTTAGCTGTTCGTGTACGTTGCATTTACAAGCCCCTCACCAGGTAATGACACTTCAATAATGTAGCAGTTTTAGGGCCCCCACAGCAAAAGCGTGAGAGGTGCCCCTCAGCCGAGTGTTTGTTCTTTACCACCTGACGTGGGTCAAACTTACACAAGCTGCTCATGATACCTTATTCTCTCATGTCAATTCTGAGGTACAGAAACCAACTCATAACTCAGTAAAAACTGTATTTGGCTTTCAAGAATAAACAAATATCTGAGTTTACTCCTTGACTTAAATTTGCTTTGGGCTGATTCAAGCTTGAAGATAGAGGATACAGATTCTTGGAAATTTCTTACGCTGCGTTCTTAATAATAGTT
Organism: Cherax quadricarinatus; assembly: GCF_026875155.1. Classification (NCBI taxonomy): domain Eukaryota; kingdom Metazoa; phylum Arthropoda; class Malacostraca; order Decapoda; family Parastacidae; genus Cherax; species Cherax quadricarinatus. The sequence continues at coordinate 107,905,917 of NC_069403.1, read as the reverse complement.
AATAGTTATTCTTACATTTAATAGTTCTGTCCGTCATTAACACGTTGTCTTCTGTCCCTTTTCTAACATATTCCATTACAAGGATCATTTACAATTGTTTTTCCAGTTATATTTCTCACATAAACCAAAGATTTGGTAGTTCGTTTTTATTAATTTTTTTCCTAGGGACTTTTAATGTTCGTAAATAATGAAACAGCAGATTTCAGAGTTACAGCTTCGTTACACGTCTTTGGCGGAAATTTCAGCTTTTTTTATTTGGCTACTTGAAGTTCGAAATTCACTTCGTATGAAGTGTCCTCTACCATAAGTACATTCTACAAAGTAGTTAAATAATTTAACCTACTCTTTCCCCTCCATTTTGGTTACATCATCTGTCATATATTTACCATTCATGTTCTATTCAGAATCTGCATTTTATTTTCTTTATTGAAACTGGATTTTAATTCTTTTTATTTAAGTATAGGGAAGTGCTAGTCTCATAGAGGGTCAGTTAGTGCCCTGAGGAATGACAACTAAATCTAAAGAGTCTATAAAACTTGAATACATAAATACAATTACTTACATTATAACGAAGAGCTCATTACGTTTTCGTATTAATGGCTGAAGTAAATATATATTTGTTTATATATATATATCTATATATATATATAATATATATATATATATATATATATATATATAAATATATATACATATTTTAATATATATATATATAAATATAATATATATATATAATGTAAGTATGTATCAGCAAAGTACAGGGAAACATTAGCCAACAGGTATCAATTTGTCCCAGTGGATCGAAGCCTTGGGATCAAGGAAAAAATGCCCACACACGTTTCCTTAAAGGAATTGGTTCCCAGACTCCAACGACACCCACCAGGGACGCCAAGGGCACCACTTTCATGTTCCACGCCTCACGTACGCCATCCAAGAGGGGAAATGCTTGCTGCTTCTTGGCTCACGTCCCAGCCCTCGAGGAGCTGGAGGAAATCATCCATCTTATTTGATACAATTAGTGCCCATTGTAGTCATGTTTATGGTTTTTTTCTGTAAATGTTATTTGTTTATTTAATAAATGTTTCACATAGAATAAAAATATATAGGGTGTGGAAGGAGGAAGAAAATATCAAAACAGCACCCGGTGAGAACCTTGAGTTTATCTCTTAGGTACGTTTATTGTCTTCTCTGAGGATGAGGGTCCCCATTCCAGCTATAGAGGTGGTACTTCCCTATAAAAATCAAAAAAAAATAATGTATGTATATGAAGGATTACATGGAAGTTGATATAAATTTTATTTTAAGTTAAGGTATTAAAAATTACTTATGAAATTCACTCAAAAAACTTTCCCACAGACTGGAGTGACAGATCCTGCCACTATTGGCTGGGGGTTGTTAGCTTGCTAATTGGCGTCTCCTTCATAATTGCTACTTACGTTCGTTTGTAGTTATGGGCGCTTTTCCTTTACCGCATGGGAGCGTTTTGTTATATTGCGCATGCATGGATTTCCCAAGGCTACTGTTCAGTAGGAATATTGAGTAAATGTTAGTGAGTGCTTTACATGAGCAGTGTCCTTGTTCAAAATTCCAGCACCCCCGGTTTGATTCTGGAAGAGTGGAAACGTTGGCCATTTTTGGTTACACCTATTGCTCTGTTCGCGCCTTTCCTTTACGTAAGTACCTGGGTGTTTAAGCTGACAAGTGCGGGAGGGCAAGTTACCATTCTAGGAGCCGGGTAATACAAGTCAATTAAAAAGTCGTTTAAACAGCGATTTAAATGATAGAAAGTCCTGGAGTCTAAATGTCCCCCTTCATATTAAAATGCCTAACACACGCATTTGATATAATATAAATATGTAACATGAAAATTAGGGTAAATTAAGAAAGCTATGACGGTTAACAACGCTAAACCATGCAAGTTTTTGAGGTGTAAAAATAAAAAACAGAAGCATGAATCCTCTACAACATATGGAAGAAACCCTTATTACCTTATTAGTGACAGTGTACAATCTTCAATGATTTTTTTTATCTTATTAGACTATAATATGTTAAAAATAATAAAGATATATTATTTAGCTGTTTCATTAATTTTTTATTAACGCGTCGGCGCGTTTCCCTATCAAAGGAAAGGTAGCCGAAATGAAGAAAACTCATAATCATTCCTTCCATCATGTACTCACCTATTTGTACTCACTCTGTTTGTTGGTTGCAGGGGTCCGATTCATAGCTCCTGGCCCCGCCTCTTCGCAGAGTGTTACTAGGTTCTCTCTCTACCTCCATCATGAGCATTATCATACTGCCTTAAAACATGTATGGTTCCCGCCTCCACTACGTCACCTTCTAGGCTTTCCATGGCCTGACTACTCTATGACTGAAGAAATAACTTCCTAACATCCCTTTGATTCAACTGATCCTTCAACATCCAATTTGTGACCCTCTTGTGTCTGTGTCCCATCTCTGGAACATCCTGTCCTTTGTCCACCCTTGTCTAATTCCGCGCAGTATTTTAAGTTATCATGTCTCTCCCCTGACCCTCTACTTCCTCCAGTGACGTCAGGCCTGATTTCCTCAAACACTTTCCTTCGTAAGGACATATCCCTAGCTCTAGGACTATTCTTGTTGCAAACCTTTTCGAAATTCTCTAATTTCTTGACGTGCTTGACTAGGTGTAGATTTAAACTGGTTCTGTCATACTCCAGGTAGGGGCCTGCCTTGTAAATGTATACAAGTCTTGTAACGAATCTGAGGTATCGGACGCATCCGTATGTTTGCCAGTTGTCGCCCGTATGCTGCAGCAGTTATCTGATTGATTGTGCGCTCAGGAGATATGCTCGGTGATATACTCATCCCCAGAAATTTTTACTTTGAGTGAGGTTTGCAGTCTTTGGCCATCTAACTATATTGTGTCTGCGGTCCTTCTTTGCCCTTCCCCAATCGTAATGACTGCATTTGGCGGTTTAATACTCAAGGACCAGTTTCTGACCTGGCATGTACATCTGTCCAGGTCTCTTTGTATCCTGCCTATCCTCATCGATTTCATTCATCCTATTAACTCCCGATCATCTGCAAACAATGTACACTTCTGTTGATGCCAGGTCACACAAGAACACTGAAGGAATGCAGGTCTCACAAGAATACACGATGATGCCGTGTCACACAAGAGATACACAGATGATGCCAGTCACAACTAGATACAATGATGATGCCAGGTCACACAAGACAATATGCCTATCAGAGAAATTTAAATAACCCATAATTTGGTAATAAAATATATTATGCAGTGCAACGCTTGTCTCCAGAAGTTTTCTCACCATAAATAATTAATAAAGTTATGGCCTACGGAAACGTCCTACTGTAGGTGAAGTGATGAGTGGTGGTGAGGGTTATGACTGGTGGTGAGAGTGATGGACTGGTTGTGGAGAGTATGGAGTGGTTAGTGAGGGTGATGGACTTGGTGGTGAGAATGGATGGTGAAGGTGAAAGGTGATGGTGATGACTGTTTGGTGAGAGTGATGGGAGTGGTGTGAGGGCATGGAACAGGTGTGAGAATGAGGGTGAAAGTGAGGATGGTGGACTGGTGCTGAAGTTAATGAAATTGGACTGTTGGTGAGGGGTATGGACTGGTGGTAGAGTGACAGACTGGTGATATAGTGATGACTGCTGGTGAGAGTGATAGGAGTAGCGGGTGATGTGTCTGGTGGTGTTGGTGGATGGGCTGGTAGGTGAGTGGAAAAAGTCTGATGATGAGGGTGAGACACGTGGTGAGAGTGATCGACTGATATTGAGAGAGAAGGACAGGTGGTGAGGATGATAGATCAGTGGTGAGGGTGATGGACTGCTGGTGAGTGGTGATGACTAGCTGTGAGGGTGCTGGACGTTTTGAGGAGAAAGACTTGAACGAGAGGGTGCAGGACAGAGTAGAGGGAGTTCTCTCAGCTCTCCTGTCTTCACATCTCTCACTTTCTCCTGTCTACACATCTATCCTCTACTAGCCCTGTCTTCACATCTCTCAATTCTCCTGTCTACGCAATCTCTCATCTTCCTCCTGTCCTTCACATCTCTCACTTCTCCTGTCTTAACATCCTCTCACTTCTCCTGTCTTCTCATCTTTCACTTCTCCTGACTTCACATCTCTCTCTACGCTTCTTTCTTCCTGTCTTCACATCTCTCACTTCTCCTGTCTTTCACACTCTCACTTCTTCTCCTGTCTTCACGACTCTCTCACTTCTCCTGTCTTCACATCTCACACGTCGTCCTTCAATCTCTCACTTCTCCTATCTTTCACATCTCTCACTTCTCCTGTCTTCACATCTCTCACTTCTATCTTCACATCTCACACTTCTTCCTTCACATCTCTCACTTCTCCTGTTTTCACATCTCTCGCTTCTCCTGTCTTCACATCTCTCACTTCGCCTGTCTACACATATCTCGCTTCTCCTGTTTCACATGTCCTCACTTCTCCTGTCTTCATATCTCTTCCCCCCCCCACTTCATCCTGTCTTCCATCTCTCACTTCTCCGTCTTCATAAAGACATCTCTCTCTCGCTTCTCCAGTCTTCACCATCTCACATCGTCCTGTTCTTCACATCTCTCTCTCTTTTCCTGTCTTCACATGTCTCACTTCTCCTGTCTTCATATCACTCACATCTCGATGTCAACACATTCTCTCACTTCTCCTGTCTTCACATCTCTCACGATCTCCTATCTATCAACATCCTCACTTCTCCTGTCTTCACATCCTCTCACTTCTATCATTCACATCTCACACGTTCTTCCTTCTCATCTCTCACTTCTCCTGTCTTCACAACTCTCACTTCTCCTTTCTTCACATCGCTCTTCACATCCACATCTCTCCACTTCTCCTGTCTTCTCAGTCTCTCATTCTCCTGTCTTCACATCTCTCACTTCTCCTGTCCTTCACCATCTCTCTCACTTCTCCTGTCTTCACATCTCTCACTTCTCCTGTCTTTCACATCTCTACACTTCTCCTGTCTTCACATCTCTCACTTCTCCTGTCTATTCACATCTCTCACTTCTCCTGTCTTCACATCTCTCACTACTGTCTTCACATCTCTCACTTCTCCTGTCTTCACATCTCTCACTACTGTCTTCACATCTTCTCACTACTGTCTTCAACTCTCTCACTTCTCAATGTCTTCATATCTCTCACTACTGTCCTTCACATCTCTCACTCTCCTTTCTTCACATCTCTCACACTGTCTTCACATCTCTCACCTGTCTTCACATCTCTCACTACTGTCTTCACATCTCTCACTTCTCATGTCTTCATATCCCTCACTCTGTCTTCACATCCTCACTTCTCCTGTCATACCACATCTCCCACTACTGTCCTTCCATCTCTCACTACTGTCCTTCCACATCACCACTACTGTACTTCACATCCTCACTACTGTCTTCACATCTCATCACCTTCTCATGTCTTCACATCTCTCCTCAGGATATTATATTTATTATAAACATTGAACATCCCACATTCTATATTTAACCTAAGATAGTAAATATTTACATACATAAAATAAAGAGTTTCTTACCATATATGTGAGTACTTTACCTTTTTTGTGTCTTGAAATATTTAAACAAGTGACATACATATCACACACAATACTGTCCCAATCAACCATCAATCATTATACACAATAAATAAATATATATATATATAGTATATATAGTATAAATATATATATAGTATATTATATATAAATATAGTATAAACAATATAATATAATAAGTGAGTGTGTGTTGTGGTGTGTGTTTGTGTGTGTGTTGTTTGTGTGTGTGTGTGTGTGTGTGTGTTTTGGAGTGTTGTGTTGTGTGTGTGAGAGTGGGTGTGTGCGTGGGTGTAGTTTTGTGTGTAGAGAAGATAAGAGTAGAGAGAGCAAGAGAAGAAGAGAGAAGACGGAGAGAGAGAAAGAAGACAGAAAGAGAGAGTATGTACTTGTGAAACTTTAGCGTATCATGAGAAAAAAAGAAGACAAATAAGAAAAAAGACACAGATAACCTATAAATTACAGTTTCCCAGAAAGAAAAAGTGACGTTTTAACTCATGGAACAGATAATTTTACATAAGAAAAAACGTTAAAATTACACTCACACAGCAAAAAATCGGAATTAAATTAATATTAAAGTAGATGCAATATGAAATGTAAATAAACTCCGAAATTGTTTACTAAGTGGCCAGACAATCGTGGGCGACCTAGGTGAGTGAGGTCTCTCGTCTAGGTAGTCTGCGTCAAGGCAGTTCGCAGTAGGATTTTACTAAGCTGGGCGCAGATTTCGCGTGTCCTCTGCCCCGTTTTAATAACATCTAACTGTTCTTCGTTGTTTCCTTGGGTTGTTGTCTTGTCCTTCGGTTGTTGTCCTCTCCAGCGGTTTGTTGTCCTTCCTTCGGTTTGTTGTCCTCTCCATCGGTTGTGTCCTCCGTCCTTCGGTTGTTGTCCTCGTTTCCTTCGGTTGTTGTCCTCTAATTCGGTTGTTGTCCTCTCCTTCGGTTGTTGTCCTCTCCTTGTGTTGTTGTCTGGTTCTTGTGTTGTCTAATCCTTGTGTTGGTGACCTCAGGGAAGTGTGAATGGTGAAAATCCCAGGGCACAAGATGCCCTGAATCCATGGACCTGAGTGAGGCATTAATAACTTAATGATCTTCCCTTTCAGAACTTCAAGATCTTCGAGACCTTCGAGAACTTCAAGACCTTCGAGAACTTCAAGACCTTCGAGAGCTTCGAGAACTTCGAGAACTTCAAGAACTTCGAGAACTTCAAGATCTTCACCCTTCATCATCATTCCTTCACCCTCACCACCAGTTCATCACCCTCACCACCAGTCCATCACCCTCACCACAAGTCCATCACCCTCACCACCAGTCCATCACCCTCACCACGGTCCATCACCCTCACCACCAGTCCATCACCGTCACCACCAGTCCATAACCGTCACAACTAGTCCATAACAATCGTCAGTTATTCCTAACAAACGTCAATCGATCATCACAATCGTCAGTCGGTCATCACAATCGACAGTCGGTTCTCACAAACGTCAATCGTTTCAATCGCAATCGTCATCGTTTCCATCACAATCGTCAATATCGTTCAACACAAATCGTCCAGTACGTTCATCACAATCGTAAGACGAGTCATCACCCTTCACACCATCCATCACCCCACAACCAATCCATCACCGCTCACCACCAGTAATTCACCCTAACCGACCGATCCATCACCCTCACCACCAGTCCATCAACAACCCACCAATCCAACACCATCCCCACCAGTCCACCATCCTCACCACCAGTCCCATCCCCCTCACCACCAGTCCATCACTCTCAACACCGGCGTAGGCCATCACCCTTCACTGCCAGTCCATTCACCCAAACATAACCGACCACACCCTACACCCCTGGATCATCACCTAACCACCAGCCAATCACTCTCACCACACAGTCATCACTCTCACCACCAGGCCACCACACCCTTACCAGCATCCAATCACCCAACAACCGATCCATCACCCTCTCCACCGGTTCAATCACCCTACCCACCATCCCATCCCTCCCACCACGCAGTCCATCAGCCCTCACTAGCATTCCATCACCCCACCTTCAAGTACCATGACCGTCACCAGTAGTCAATCAAACTTGATCCATCAAGCCCATCTCCTCACAACCACCAGTCCCTTCACCCTCACCACCAGAACATTCTCACCACCAGGTCCATCATCCTCACCACCAGTCCCTTACTCTCGTCACCAGTCCATCACCCTCACCGTCCAGACCGTAATCCCCTCTTCCATTTCGTCACCTTAATAACCAGCCCATCACCTCACCACCAGACCATTATCACCACAAATCCACACCGTCACAACCAATCAATCACCCCAACCACCATCATGCACCCGACACAACCATTCCATCACCCTCACCTCCAGTCCATCTCTCACCACCAGTCCCCCATCACCCGACTCACCAGTCCTCTCCCACACCACCCATCCACACCTTCACCACCATCATCACCTTCACCACCATCCATCACCCTCACCACCAGTCCATCCCCTCGGTCACTCAGTCATCGCCCTCACCATCAGCCATCACGTCTCACCAATTAGTATAACACCCTCAACAACCATCCATCACCTCTCACCACTCAATCCGTCACCCTAATCACACACCCATCACTCTCCACCACCAGTCCATCACTCTCAAACCAGTCCATCAACCTCACCTCCGATCCATCACCCTCACGCACCAGTCCATCACTCACGTCAACCTCCATCACCTCACCACCAGTCACATCGTCACCACATTACCATCACCATCACCACAAGTCTATCACTCTCACAACCATCCAATCCATTCTCACCATCCTCAGTCCATCACCGTCTCCACCAGTCCATCACCCTCACCTCACCAGTTCCCATCACCCTCTCCACACAGTCCCTCACACTCCACCATTCCCTCTCACCCACAAGTCCATCACCCTTACCACCAGTCCATCACCCTCCCACCATCCATCACACCTCACCACCAGTCCATAATTCTCAATCACCAGTCCATCACTCTCACCACCAGTCCATCACTCCACCCGACCCAGTCCATCACCCACCCACCAGGTCCATCAACCCTCACCACCATTCCATCACACTCACCACCATCCCATCATTCTCATCACCATACACCAGTCCATCATCTCACCACCAGTCCCCATCACCCTCACCACCAGTCCATTCACCCTCTCCACCATTCCATCAATCTCCACCATCCACCACAACCCACTAAGTCCATCACCCTTACCACCAGTCCGATCACCCTCACCTCCATTCCATCACACTCACCATCTGTCCATCATTCTCATCACCATTCACTCACCGGTCACCACCAGTGCATCATCCCGTCACCACAACAATCCATCATAGTCCCCCTACCATCCAATCACCGTCACAACCAGTCCATACAATCGTCAGTTATTCTAACAAACTCAATCGATCATCACAATCGTCAGTCGTTCATCATAACGTCAGTCGGTTTTCTCACAACGCGAATCGTTCATCACAATCGTCAGTCGTTATCACAAATCGACATATCGTCATCGCAATCGTCATTTCGTCATTACAAATCGTCAAACGCTCATTCACAATCGTCAGTTGGATTCATGCACAATCGGTGAAGGGTTCATCAACCCTCACAACCAATCCCATCACCGTCACCACCAGTCAACACCCTAACCAACCGATCCATCAACCCTCACCAACCGGGTTCATTCACCCTAACCACAAGCCCATCACTCTCCACCACCAGTCCATCACACCGTCACCAGCAGTCCATTACTAACACCACCAGACAATTCACCCTCACCACAGTCCTTCTCCTCACCTTCATCCATGACCGTCACCAGTAGCCATCACCATGATCATCAGCCCATGTCCCTTACCACATCCCCACTCTCACTAACAGACTACTCACACCACAAGTCACCTCACCACTAGTCAATACAACCCTCACCACCATCCCCACACCCTCACTCACCAATCCACACCCTCACCACCAGTCAAACACCCTCACCAATAGTCCATCCCCTCACCACCAGTCAATCACCCTCACCACCAGTCCAGTCACCCTAACAACAGATCCATCACCCTCACCACGCATCCATCACCCTCACACTAGTCCATCACCCGCACCACCAGCCTCCACTCTTACCACCATTCAACTTCAACCACCAGTCCATCACCCCACAACGCATTAAATCACCCTCACAACGAGTCCATCACCCTCAACTACCATCCATCACCCTCACGCACTATCCATCACTCTCACCACCAGTCCACTCCTCACGACCAGTCCCATCAATCTTCACCATCGGTCCACACTCAACCATCAGACATCACCCTCACCACCAGTCTTACAACCTTCAAATCAATCCACTCTCACCACCAGTCCATCATCCCATACCATCACTATCACTCTCACAACATCCATCCCTCTCACCACCAGTCCATAACCCACTCACACACCCACGCCATCACCCTCACATACCAGTTCTTCACCATCGAAATCAGTGTATCCCTTCACCACCAGTCCATCACTCTCACCACCAGTCTATCACCCTCACCTAACCACCAGTCCATCACCCTCACTACTAATCCATCACTCTCACCAAAAGTCCACTCTCGCCCCCAGTCCATCACCCTCACCACCATTCCTTCACCATCAAAACCAGTGCATCACATTCACCACCAGTCCATCACCCTCACCATCACCATCACTCTCACCAACAGTCCAGAACACTCACAACCAGCCCATCACCCTTACCACCAGTCCTTCACCATCAAAATCAATCTACCACCCTCACTACCACTCTATCACACTCACCACCAGTCAATCACTCTCACCAGCAGTCTATCACAATCACAACCACTCATCACCCTCACCACGAGTCCTTCACACTCACCACCAGTCCTTCACCATCAAAATCAGTCCATCCCCTCACCACCAGTCCATGACTCTCACAACCAGTTCATCACTTTCATCACCAGTCTATCACCCTCACCAACATTCCATAACCCTCATGACCAGTCCATCACTCTCACCACAAGTCCAACACGCTAACCACTATTCCTTCACCCTCACCACCAGTCCTGCACCCTCACGTTCAGTCTTCCACCCTCAAAATCAGTCCATCACCCTCACCACCAGTCCATCACCCTCACCACCAGTCCATCACCCTCACCACCAGTCCATCACCCTCACCACTAGTCTATCATCCTCACCACCAGTCTTCTCTCTCAAAATCAGTCGATCACTCTCACCACGTGTCCATCGACCCTCATCATCAGACTTTTTCCCTCACCACCAGCCCATCACCCTCACCACCAGACCATCACCCGCACCACCAGACCATCACTCTCACCAGCAGTCCATCACTCTCATCACCAGACTGTCACGCTCACCACCAGTCCATAACCCTCACCACCAGTCCATCACACTCAGCACCAGTCCACCATCCTCACCTTCACCCTCATTCTCACCACCAGTCCATCACCCTCACCACAACTCCATCACTCTCACCACCAGTCCATCACCATCACCATCATTCTCACCACCAGTCCATCACCCTCACTACCACTTCATCACTCTCACCACCAGTCCATCACTCTCACCACCAGTCCATCACACTCACCACCAGTCCATAACCCTCACCACCAGTCCATCACTCTCACCACCAGTCCATAACCCTCACCACCAGTCCATCACTCTCACCACCAGTCCATCACCATCACCATCACTCTCACCACTAGTCCATAACCCTCACCACCACTCCATCACTCTCACCACCAGTCCATCACTCTCACCACCAGTCCATCACCATCACCATCACTCTCACCACCAGTCCATCACTCTCACCACCAGTCCATAACCCTCACCACCAGTCCATCACTCTCACCACCAGTCCATAACCCTCACCACCATCACCATCACTCTCACCACCAGTCCATCACCATCACCATCACTCTCACCACCAGTCCATAACCCTCACCACCATCACCATCACTCTCACCACCAGTCCATCACACATCACCATCACTCTCACCACCATCCATACCCTCACCACCACTCCATCACCCCACCAACAGTAGACGTTTCGTAGCCCATAACTTTTTAAATTTTCTTCTGGTTGATAAAAATGGAAAAGAGCACAACATGTCGAGAGCGTTTGAACAAGGCAAAAGAACAAGTCAGAGCGCAATTAAATATGACTGGGAAAAATAGTTTTAAGCGATGGGAAGATGACAAGGAAACAGTTCAATGCCAAGGAAAATGACATGGAAAAACCGACTAATAGCGAAGGAAAATGCCAGTGAAAACGGTTCAGGGTGATAAATGAACAGAGAAATCAAATCTGATAGATGGAACAAGACCGTGAAAATCCATCCAGAACGATGGAAAATTACAAAAAAAATGTCCAGGCAATAGAAAATGACGGGAGAAAAACAGTCCCCAGGTCCGATGGAAAATTACAGGGAAAACCAGCCACCCAGGCCCCGGAAAAAAGCACGGAATCAGAGTTGCAGTGCGATTAGAAAAATGACGGAAAACTGGTAAAGGGCGAATGGAAAATGACAGAGAAAACAAAAAAACCCAAGGGAAGAATGGACAATGAGAGGAAAACAGATTAAGACTGGAAACAAACTGTACGTCCTTTGCTCTTGTCCTGTCCTGTTTCTGTCTTGATCCTGTCCTGTCCTGTTCATGTTCCCGTTTCCTGCAGTGTGTCATTTCTTTTAATTTCCAGCCCCGTCCAGTATTTTCCATCTGATGTACATAAATTCTTTCGCGTTACCGCTTTAGCAAATAAAATGGACGAGTTTTTTAAAGAGAACCAACATGTAAATCCAACAGTGTAATTCCAACAGTGTAAGTTCAGCAGTTGTAAGAGTCCAACATGTGTAAGTTTCAACAGTGTAAGTCCAAACAGTGTACGTTCAGCATGTAAGTCCAACAGAGTAAGTCCCAACATTGTAAGTCCAACATGTAATCCAACAGTGTAAGTTCAGCAGAGTAAGTCCAACAGTGTAAGTACCAAAAGTGTAAGTCCAACAGTGTGATAGAAAAAATAACAAAAAAGGCACAATACCGTGACTGGAACGATACACAAAATTACACGAACACGCCACATGGAAAAAGGGGTTTACGACGACGTTTCGGTCCGACTAGGCCCATTAATCAAAGTAAGTGAGGTAGTAAATGGTCCAAGTCGGACCGAAAACGTCGTCTCTCGTAAGCTCCTCTCTTCTATTGCGAGTTATTGGTATTGTGGACTAAACTGAATCTGATGCTGCTGAAATTTATTTGCACAAGTCTCTTCACAAAAAAGAGAAAATAATTAATAATAATAATATAATAATAATAATAATAATAATAATAATAATAATAATAAAAATAATAATGAAAGAAGAAGAAGATTAAGAAGAAGAAGAAGAAGAAGAAGAAGAAGAAGAAGAAGAAGAAGAAGAAGAAGAAGAAGAAGAAGAAGAAGATGAAGAAGAAAGTAGTGGGATGAGTTCAATGAAGATAGAGAAAATAGAGGAAACATAAGCAACAACAAAACCAACTGTCCTGTATTTCCCATTATATTTCTACTTGTAGTTCACCTCACATCATCACCTGTAGTTCACACTTGAAGTTCACACTTGAAGTTCACACTTGAAGTTCACACTTGTAATTTACTTTAAACCATCACTTGAAGTTCACCTCTTAATAAGGAACACTGTCAGTAAAAACCTTTCATTTTCAGCTGATATGCACCTTAGGGAAACCCACCTTTGACACCTGCAGTTGTCATTTACATTCCGTCTGTTGTCACCTTTGCATCTTAAGCAACAACTAACGAGGCAGCATTACAGGTCGTTCCTCAGACTGTCTCTTGCAAGAAAACTTGTTATTTAAATGGATTACAGAAGTGAATCTGACTTAGTATCTGCAGCTGAACTGTCCTTGTGTGTTGCTTCTCGGGTTATTCTTGATATTCTCTGTACAGTCACTATTACCCACCACGTTCGAACCAGCAGGGAGAGAAGCATTGGTCACTAGTACCCTCCACGTTAGTACCAGCAGGGAGAGAAGCACTGGTCACTAGTACCGTCAAGATGGGTGCCAACAGAACCAGAAGTCAGGCCTCTAATAAAGGTCCATTACTTTGCCAACACTATACAATTGAGCTATATAACAAAACCCCCATTACTTAAACATACGACTCCTGTGTGCTGGCGTCAGCAACGGCTGCCTCTAAAGCAGCAGACTCGGGTTCGACTCCCGGCGGAGTCTTGGATTTTTTCCTTTTTTTTATATTGGTTTAATTTTACAGTCTGAAGTGAAATCGTTAAATAATATTTTTACTGAATTTGTTAAACAAGTAAGGGTTACAATGCCAGGGACCTCTCAGACATTTATCCTTCACCAGCATGAAGGACGCTCTGATAAAGGAAAATTAACATATTCATTAGCTCATGGTAATATACTCGTCTGTTACATAAATGGCATAATAAGTTTTGTTTATACTGTAAACTCAGTCTAAGGAAGAGGATAACTGTTTCCATCTAGTTGTTGGATAAAAATTGGTCCATTTGAACCATACAACTCTGTCACGAGTTGTGTTTGTCCTTTGAATGTTTGAAACTACACACTTTGTAGTGAAGACCGTCATTGATTAATGGTTATTAATGATGGTAGTGAGTTGTACACCATGGTATGTTGTGGTTATCCGTGTTGTGAGTGTGTGTGTGTGTATGTTAGTGTGTGTGTGTGTGTGAGTGTGTGTGTGTTGTGTGTGTGTGTGATGTGTGTGTTGTGTGTGAGTGTGTGTGTTGTGTGAGTGTGTGGAATGTACTGAGTATTTTCGTATTTTAACCTGAGACGATTAAGTGTTTTATATATAGGAAAAATGACGACTTTCATCAAAAATAAAGCTGTAACGTTCTTTGTAGCAGATTATTGGTGGGAAGATATAAGATCACACGGACACACATCTATACAATAGTAAAACGGTCGCACATAATACACTTATAAGCTGCATGATGAACGCCAAAACATAAATTAAGATTAACACATAATGAAACAAAAAAGAATTCCCGAAAGATTAACACTAAGTAACCTCAGCTTTTGTGGCCGAGTTGGGAGGCAGTTTTGGTATAGTCCCTAGCTGCCTTGGTGGTGGTAATTACAGGACGAGTTTTCTGTTGAGTACCCCTCCTGTAATTTCCACCCACCTGGATTGCTCGCAGTAGACCAGCGAGACACGACCAAGTTAACATCCAACAAGGACACTGGGAGGGGCCAACACATACACAACACACACACACACAACAAACAGATACCAAGAAACAGAATCCCCCCCACAGCCCAACAACCCATTCACCCACCCAAACCACCCACCCAATCACTCCGCACACCTAAGAAAGTTAGGAAGGGAGTTCATCTAGGGGACACAGAAAGGATTTCAGATACACACAGAACTAGGGAAAGCACCAAAACAACCGGAAAGTGCGCAGTGTGAAGTGATTTTTTGACATCCGGGGGCCCACGGAAGACGACCTGGAAACAATAAAGCACACCTGACTATGACCACAATTCTCCAAACACCTCACTATGACCCAAACCTCACTACAAACCACACCTCAGCATGAGCCACACCTGGAGTTCATCATGAAGGGACAACAGGTGGACTTCAGGACACACGGAACTAGGGCAAAACACCACAACTCCGTGAGTTGGAAGTGTGGAAGGGTTGATCATCCGGGGTCCCACGGATGGAGACCAGGAAACAAAACCCACCACCAAAACCATAACTTGTACAATACCTCACCTAACAATGACCACACCTAATAAAGACCACACCTCCCGTATGACTACATCCAGAGCAAATTTCTGAAGCTCGGGAATGTTCATAACCCATAGCACTAAGATACTAAATAAGTAGAATTTAGCCGTACAAAATTGCAAAAGGATTTTGGGGTATATGTAAGCATCAAATCTTGAAAACATGACTAGCAGTGCCTAAGGAAGTAGATTATATCAAGATTTATATCAATATTACGCAAACTCCCTTAATAATACATTCACTAGGAAGGTGAAGAATGAGGAAGACATATGATCGAAGTGTATAAGTGTGGAAAGAAGTTATAAACAAAGGCTATGTATATGAGGTGTTGATTATATCTCTCCAAGAGAAGAACTCACAATAATGGATTTTCAATTAGGACAAGTTTAGATTTAGAAAGTATATAGGAATATTGTGGAACCAGTCTGCTGAAATCGTTTTTGGACTTTATCGACTATGAACCACATCACACTTAACTATACCACAACTCACTTAACCTATGAACCACCCTCACCTATGACAAACACTACGAACGCACACCTCAGTATGGACATCACCACACAATAATCACTCTTCACCATGAATCAAACAGGGAGATTCATCAGAGGGACACAGAAATGACATCAGGAGACACGTAACAAGAGAAACACCAAAAACAACTATGGAAGGGTTGACACCGGGCATAAGGATGGAAACAGCAACAAACGAAATGGTCCCCTTTTGTAACAATTCCCAATTTATTCTGTTTTATTCAACTTTTGCAAAATTAATTGATGCACACATTCCCTTCCTTTTTCTAAATAATTATAATTGACTCAAACTTTCCCAAAAGTTCACTTAACATTTCGTCAGGAACCCTTACTCTCCTGTTTTATTCACTTGATATAAAGTCTGATGTATGTATAGCAAGTCTGGCAAGCAACGCGATGTCTTATATTTTGTCTTTTTCCATCACTCTGTCAAGTCACAAATTTGACAAAATCAGTGCTGTAATTATCAGCAGCAATGACAAGCACTAAAATATAATTTAAAGATTAAACAAAATTTATAATTTTCCTAACACTGTGTCCCACAGTTGTGAAACCTGTACCATAAACAAAGTCAGGGACAAAGACAGTATTTGTGAACTGTAACCAGAAACAAAGTCATGGACAAAGACAGTTGTGACACTGTACCAAAAACAAAGTCAGGGACAAAGGCAGTTGTGAACAGTACCAAAACAACGGTCAGGACAAAGCTGATCGTTATTATTGTTTTGTTATTCACTTATTGTTTATATTTGTGTCCGTAAGGAACTCTGTCTTCCACCAAGAAATCATGCTTGCAAAAAAGTTATCACCTTCCTGTTTTATGTTGCAGCTATTCGTCTTCTTAAATTCTGAATAATCGAGATGATACCGTATAATATTGTAGATATCCGTAATGTGAAGATATAAGTAATAGCAACTGAGAGAATCTTGTATTGAGAAAAATATTCGCAAAAAACAACAAAAAAATCCTATGGAAAAGAAAATAAGATCAACCCTCGATGTTACAACCTGGCCAGTAGATACTCTGTCTTATTTCTTCAGAACTGATTTTTTATGTATATGTTATTTATGTATTATTATTTTAATTGTATTGTTCTTGTGGGAACTTGTGTACTGCTCTACTGTTTCTCGATATAAATTACTGTACTTTTCTTCTTGTTACAGTATTGTCTTATGTTTACTGTAGTGTTCTTTTGTTTACTTTTGTTCTATGTTATTATGAAGAACATTACTAGCCACTCTTCTTTTTCCATCGCTTCCGAGACCAGTCGTAGCAATTTTCCACCTAATTTAGAACACTGCTTATGAATATCATGTAAAATAGTTACAGTATACACCAATACGTGGGTTGGGGTCACAAACAGGTTCCAGCAGGCTTGTGGGCAGTGTTGTCTTACCACACTCAACAGTCACAAGCCTGCTGGAACCTGTGTGACACGTAGGTGTATACTGTACCCAAATATAACCATGAAAATCATAATCATTTTTCTAAAATTAGTTGGAAATTGCACGCCGGTCTCGAAGCGATGAAAAAAGAAGAAGTGGCTAGAAAGTACTTACAAAATAACAATAGAACAAAAGTACCACAAAAGAACACTACAGTAACACATAAGAACAATACTGTAACACAGAAAAAAGTACAGTAATTTATAACAGAACAGTAGAGCAGTACACAAGAACCAAACAAGAACAACACAATAAAATTACATAATACATAAATAACATAATACATAAAAACATCAGTACTTGAAGACAATAGAGACAATGTTCTACTGGCCAGGTTGAACATCGAGAGGTTTGACTCATATTTTTTCTTTCCAGTAGATTTTTTTTTGTTTTAGGCCGATATTTTTCTCAATACAAGATTCTCTTCAGTTGCTACTTCCTTATATCCATTCACATTAGGATATCTACCAATACTTACGTTCAACTCGGATTATTCCCAGAATTCAAAGAAGACGAACAGCAACATAAAACAGGAAGTTGATAAACATTTATTGCAGGCAATTTCTTGGTGGAAGACAGAGTCACATACGGACACAAAAATAAACAATAAGTGAAAAACAAAAACAAAAATAACGAACAGCCTTTGTCCCAGACTTTGGTTTTTGGTACAGTCACAACTGCCATTGTCCCTGACTTTGTTTTTGTACAGTTCACAACTGTCTTTGTCCACTGACTTTGTTTTCCTGGTAACAGTTCACATCTGTCTTTGTCCCTGACTTTTGTTTCTGGTATAAATTAAAAAAAAAACAGTTCACAACTGCTGGACACAGAGGTTAGAGAAAATTATAAATTTGTTTAATTTAAATAAATTATAGTGCTTGTCCATTGCCTAGCTGATAATCCAAGCATGACTATGTCAAATTTGTGACAGACAGAGTATGATGGAAAAGACAAAATATAAGACATCGCGTTTGTTGCCAGACTTGCTAACATACATCATAACAATATACACGTGAATAAAAACAGAGTAATGGTTCCTGCGAAAATGTTAAGTGAAACTTTTGGAAATTTTGAGTCAAATAATTATTTAGAAAAAGGAAGGGAAGTGTGCATCCAACTTAATTTTGCAAAACGTTTAATAAACAGAAAACAAGGGATTGGTTACAAAAGACATTTCGTTTGTTGCTGTTTCCATCCTTATGCCCCCGGATGTCAAACCTTCCATAGTTGATTTTGGTGTTATTCTCTTGTTCCGTGTCTCCATAAGTGCCATCTGTAGTCCCCTCAGAAGAACTCCCAGGTATGAATCATGGTGAAGATGATTTGGTGAGGTATGTCATACTGAGGTGGAGGTTCGTAGATGATGTCAAAGGTGCGGGGTGTGTCAACGTTAAGTGAGATGTGCAGTTAATGAATGTGCTCATCGTCGATAAATTCCAAAAAACGATTTCAGCAGACTGTTTCCACCAATATTCCTATATACTTTCTAAATCCTAAACTGTCTAATTGAAATCCATTATTGTTAGTATCTCTCGTGGAGATGATATACTCAACACCTCATATACATAGCCTTTGATAATAACCATCTTCCACTTATACACTTCGATCATGTCTTCCCCTCATTCTTCCACCTTACAAGTGAATGTAATTTTAAGTGAGTTGCGTATCTTGATATAAATCATGATAATAATCTTACTTCCTTAGCACTCCTGACATTGTTTCAAGATTGCTGCATACAAATAAACCCCAAATCCTTTTTGCATTATGTACGGCTAAATTTCAACATTTATTTAGTTAATTATGCTAGGGTTTATGAATCATTACCCGAGCTCAGAACCTTTGCACTGGATGTATCATAGGTGAGGAGTGTCACCACCACACAATTAGGAGTGGACATAGTTTAGGTGAGTCAAAGACAGTTTATGGTTAAAGTGTGGTTTATGTTTCCCAGGTCTCCATCCTGTGGCCCCCGGATTTCAACCCTTCACACATCCAACTCACGGACGTTTTGGTGTTTCCCTAGTTCCGTGAGTCCAGAATCCACCTGTGTCCCCTCAGATGAACACCCATGTTGTGGACATGCTGAGTGTGGTTGTAGTGAGGTGTGGTCCTAGTGAGGTGTGGGTGAAATGTGTTCATAGTCAGGTGTGCTTTTATGTTTCCAGTCTTCATCCGTGGGCCCGGATGTCAACACTTCAACACTGCGCACTTCCGGTTGTTTGGTGCTTTCCCTAGTTAAGGTGTCCAGAAATCCCATCTGAGGTCCCCCTCAGATGAATTCCCTTCCTCACTTCTATAGGTGACGGGTATTGGGTGGGTGTTGGGTGGGTGAAATGGGTTGTTTGGGCTGGTGGGGGGATTGCTGTTTTTGTAAGTGTTTGTGTGTGTGTGAGTTGTGAAATTGAGTTGGCCCCTCCCCAGAGACCTTTTGATGTTAACTTGGTCTTGATCTAGCTGGTCTACTGCCGATACTGTCCAGGTGGTGTAATTACAGGAGGGGACACACAGAAAACTGCGTCCCCCTGTAATTTACCACCCACCAAGACCAGCTAGACACTACCAAACTGCCTCCCAACTCGGCCCCAAGCTGAGTACTTAGTATAATCTCGGACTTCTATATAAGTTTCAGATAATTTTATTAACTAATTTTTGTTTTGCTTTCACTCATAGCAGCTATATAAGTGTATGTGCGACCGTTTATATTGTATTAGATGTGTGTCCGTGTGGATTCTAATATCTTCCCCACCAATAAATCTGCATACAAGAACGTTATCAGCTTTCAATTTTTGATGAAATTTCGTCATTTCCTTTATTATAAAACACTTAAACGTCACATGTAAATACGAAAATACACCAGTACATTCACACACACACACACACACACACACACACACACACACACACACACACACACACACACACACACACACACACACACACACACACACACACACACACACACACACACACACACACGATAACCACAACATACCATGGTGTACAACTCACTAACCCATCAATAATAACCATTAATCAATGACGGTCTACACAACACAGTGTGTAGTTACAAACATTCAAAGACAAACACAACTCGAGCAGAGTTGTATGGTCAAATGGACCAATTTTTATCCAACAACTAGAATGGAACAGTTATCCTCTTCCTTAGACTGAGTTCTAACAGTAAACAAACATATAATGCCATTAAAAGAACAGACGTATATTACACAAATGCTCATGAAGTAATTTTCCTTAACAGAGCATCATCCATGCTGGAGAAGGGATAAATGTCGAGAGGTCCCAGTCATTGTAAACCCCTTACTTGGGTTTACACATTCCAGTAAAAAATTATTAACGATTTTCACTTCAGACATAAAATTAAACCAATATAAAAAAAAGGAAAAAATCCAAGACTCCGCCGGGAGTCGAACCCGAGTCTGCTGCTTTAGAGGCAGCCGTGCTGACCGCTGCACCACAGAGTCGTAATGTTAAGTAATGGGGTTTTGTTATATAGCTCAATATGTAGTGTTAGGCAAGTAATGACCTTTTTAGAGCCTGACTTCTGGATCTTTTGGCCCCATCCTTGACGGTACTAGTGACCAGTGCTTCTCTCCCTGCTGGTACTAACGTGGAGGGTACTAGTGACCAATGCTTCTCTCCCTGCTGGTACGAACGTGGAGGGTACTAGTGACCAGTACAGAGAAATACAAGAATAACCGAGCAACACACAAGGACAGTTCAGCTGCAGAAACTAAGTCAGATTCACTTTCTGTAATCCATTTAAATAACAAGTTTTCTTGCAAGAGACAGTCTGAGGAACGACCTGTAATGCTGCCTCGTTAGTTGTTGCTTAAGATGCAAAGGTGACAACAACCGGAATGTAAATGACAACTGCAGGTCAAAGGTGTTTCCCTAAGGTGCATAACAGCTGAAAATGAAAGGTTAACTGACAGTGTTTCCTAATAATGTGAACTTCAAGTGATGGTTAAAGTAAATACAAGTGTGAACTTCAGTGTGAACTTCAGTGTGAACATCAATGTGAACTACAGGTTGATGATGTGAGTGAACTATCAAGTAGAAATATAATGGGAAATTCAGGACAGTTTGTTGTTGTTTTGCATCATGTTTCCTCTATTTTCACTATCTTCATTGAACTCCATCCATCACTACTTTCTTCCTTCATCTCTTCTTCTTCTTCTCTTCTTCTTCTTCTTCTTCTTCTTGTTCTTCTTCTTCCTACTCTCTTCTTCTTCTTAATCTTCTTCTTCTTCTCATTATTATTTATTATTATTATTATAATATATTATTATTATTATTATTATTATTATTTAATCTTATATTTCTCTTTTTTGTGAAGAGACGTGCTAATAACTTTCAGCCAGCATCAGAACAGTTTATTTCACACAATACACAAATAACTCGCACATAGGAAGGAGGACTTTCGACGAACGACGTTTCGGTCCGACTATGGACCATTTACAAAGCCACAACTAACTATCGTAAAAAAAAAATGGTCCCCCCCCCCCAAGTCGGACCGAAAATCAGTCGTCGTAAACCCCTCTTTTCCAAGTGCGGAGTAATTTGTGTATCGTTCCAGTCCTGGTATTGATTCCTTTTTTTGTTTATTTATTCTACAACACTGTTGGACTTACACTTTTGAACTTACACTGTTGGACTTACACTGCTGAACTTACACTGTTGGACTTACACTGTTGGACTTACACTGTTGGACTTACACTGTTGGACTTACACTGCTGAACTTACACTGTTGGACTTACACTGCTGAACTTACACTGTTGGACTTACACTGCTGAACTTACACTGTTGGAATTACACTGTTGGATTTACACTGTTGGGATCTCTTAAAAAACTCGTCATTTTATTCTACTAAAGCGGAAACGCGAAGAATTTATAACAACACTGGAAATACTGGACGTGCAGGAAATAAAGAAATGACACACAGCAGAACGGAACAAGAACAGACAGGACAGGACAAGACAGAAACAGGACACGACAATGAGCACAAGACAAGAACAAGATTGTTTTCCAGTCATAATTCTGTTTTCCCCCACTCATAATTCCACTCCCTGGATTGTTTCTCTGTCATATTCCATCCGCCCCTTATACAGTAATCCGTCATTTTTCCATCGCAACTGAACTCTATCCCGTGACATTTTTCCATGGGCCTGGGTGGTTTTCCCATGAATTTTCCATCGGCCTGACTGTTTTTCTCCCGTCATTTTCTTATGCCCTGGGACATTTTTTTATAATTTTCCATACGTTCTGGAAGGTATTTCCCCTGTCAATTTCCATCTATCCAGATTGATTACTCTGTCATATATCACCCAGAACCGTTTTTTTCAACTGTCATTTTCCTTCTCAATAACGTTTTCCATGTCAATTTTCCATTGCCTTGAACTGTTTGCCTTGTCAAACAACCATCGCTCTAAACTAATTTCCCAGTCATATTTTAATGCGCTCGACATGTTCTCTGCCATTTTCAAACGCTCTCGACATGTTTTTCTCATTTTCCATTTTTCTGAACGGCTTTTCCTCTCATATTCCAGCGTTTTGGATGTTTTTTCCCTGTCATATTCCATCGTTCTGGTCAGATTTTACTCTTATATTCCTTCGTTCTGATCAGGTTTCCTTCTCATATTCCATCGTTCTGGACGGTTTTCCCTGTCATATTCCATCATTTTGGACGGCTTTCTCTCTCATATTCCATCGTTCTGGTCATGTTTCTCTCTCATATTCCATCGTTCTGGTCAGGTTTCCCTGTCATATTCCATCGCTCTGGTCAGGTTTTCCTGTCATATAAATCATACTGATGGAATACCTGTCATATTCCACATTCTGGACTGGATTTTCCTGTCACATATATCCGTTCCAGTCAGGATTTCCCTCTCAAATTCATCGTTTCCGGTCAGTTTCCCTTACATATTACCCATCCTTCTCGACGTGTTTTCCCTGTCATATTTCATCAACAAGGAGGGGTTTCAGTGTCATATTCCTTCGTCTTTGACGGTTTCCCATCCATATTCCATATCCTTGGACTATTTTTCCCTGTCATTTTCCATCGTCCTTGACGGGTTACCCATCCATATTCACGAATGCTGGACGGGCTTTCCAGTCATTTTCCTTTGTCGTGCCATATTCTACCGCCAAGGACAGATTTAACCCGGTCAATTAACCATTTGATCTTGACGGAATACATGTCATATCCATTGACCAGATGGGGGGGGGGGGGGGGGGGGGGGGGGGGGTGGGTGGGGGGGGGTACACGTTTAGTCTGCACATTCCATCCTTCTGATGGTTATTATTGTCTTGTTTTTTCGCCAGGGACAGGTTTTAACCCGGTCGGTTTGTCTGAACCCTGGACAGTTTCTCTGTCATATATCCAACGCCCTGGACTGGTAACCCTGTTATTTTCCATCGCAATAAATTGTTTTCCCTGTAATTCTCCATCTCAATGGCCGGTTTTCCTGTCATTTTCCATCGTTCTGCAGGGGTTATTCTTGTCATATTCCGTCAACCTGGACAGATGATTTCCGTCATTTTCCATCACCCTGTACTTTTCTGCTGTCATTTTCAATCGCCCTTGAAATGTTTTCTTCATTTTCAATCGTTCTTGACTGGTGTCCCTGGGGGTAATCCCCCCCATATTTGATTGATCCTCAGTGGTTTCCCTGTCGTTTTCCATCTCACTAAATGGTTTCTCTGGTATTTTCCATCGTCTTGAAGTGCTTTCACCGTCTTTTTCCATCGCCCTTGTAAGGTTTACCTGTCATATTTCATTGTCGGGATGCCCCTCCCCCCCCACGGTTTGTTTTTTCCTGTCATTTTCCAATTCATGGACGGATTCCTGTCATATTCCCATATTCATGAACGTTTTCTCTCATTTTCATTCGCCCTGGACATGTATTTTGAAATTCGCCAGCTTTCAACGAAGGTTTTCCAGTCAATTTTATCGGTTTTTGGGTCAATTTTCTCTGTCAAATTCCATCGTTCTGGTCAGTTTCCATCTCATTCTCCATCGTTTCTGACGGTATTTTCCTGTTATATTCCAATCTTTTTCGTCAATTTTCCCTCTGATATTCCATCCCGTCTAGACGGGTTTCTCTGTCATATTCCACGTTTTTGTGGACGGGTTTCCATCCATTTCAAGCATGCTCGACGGACTTCCCTGTCATTTCTTATATGCCGTGTTAGTGTTTTCCCTGTCATATTCTATCACAACGTAGACAGTTTCCATTTCATATTCCATATGTTCTGGACGGTTTTTCTTCTCATATTCCATCGTCTGTCACCTATTTCAATCTTTCTGGATAGAGTTTTATGTCGCATCCCCGCCAGGGGACAGTTTTATCCTGGCGCTTTCCGTAGCTCTAGACAGGTTTCCCAGTCAAATTCCATCGCTCTAGACTGGTACCCTGCCATTTTCCCTATTCTGTACGGGTTTTTCCCTGATATAATTCCATCAACAGAAACATATTCCGTATTTTTCCATTATCCTATTTTTTCTCCTGTCATTTTCCTCTCGCCTGCACATGTATATTTGTGTCATAATCATTCGGCCTGGACATGATTTTTCGTCATTTTCATCGCACTGATCTTTAGTGATTTCCCTGTCATTTATCCGTCTCACTTGATGGATACCCTTGTCCATTTTCCATATCTCGAAGCGTTTTCTCCGTCATTTTCTTCACCCTAGTAGATTTCCCTGTCCATATTCGATGACCAGAACGGGCTTCCCTGCATTTTCAATCACTGTGGACGTGTATCATGTGTTTTCCCTCTCATTTTCAAACTCCCTGGATATGTTTTTATCTGTAACTTCAATCTTTCATCAAAGGTTTCCCCTTGTCAAATTCCATCTGATCATGATTACTTTCCAGCCATGCTGCCATCGCCTGAACAGTTTCCTCTGTCATTTTCCATCTTGAATTTTTCCCCTCAATGTTCATATCCCAAAAACTACTTTCACTGTAATTTTTCATCATTCCTCGACGTGTATGTCCTGTCATTTTCCATCGTTCATGGAGTTTCTCTCTCATATTCCCTGATTCTAGATTGGTTTCGCCGTCATTTTCCAACGCCTTGAATATGTTTTGGGGTCTCCATTTTCCACGTTGTGGACTGTACTCGTGCATTTCCATGGATTTAATTATTTTGCCCTAACATTTTCATCTCCCTGGATATGTTTTTCTGCTATATTAAATTCGCCCAGGCCGGGTTTCTCTGTCAAATTCCCTCGATCTTGGTTTATTTTCGATCGCTGTTATTTTCAACACCTTTCATCTATATCCCTTCTCACTGTCATCGCTTTGGACAGTTTATAGGTCCATGTTCCATCGACCAGGAAAGAGTTTCATGATTAAAGTTCCATGTCAATATGGAAGGTTTTTCCTTTCTTTGTCAGCGCCCTGGATGTATTTCCATGTCCAAATTCCAATGCCATGGACGAGTTTCTCTGTCATATTATATAACCCCTGGACGAGTATCCGTGTCAATTTTTCCTCGACCTAGGCGGTTTACCCTGCCATTTTCCTTCGACCTAGGCGGTTTACCCTGTCATTTTCCATCGACCTGGGTGCTTTTCCCATCATATACTATCGCCCTAGACATTTTTTATAATTTACTAACTTTCGTGACGGGTTCCCTGTTATAATTAAATGATCATGATAATTTTCCATTTCATAATCCGTATCTTGACTAGTTCATGCCAAATTCCAGATCGGATTAGTTATCCCCTGTCATAATCCATGATCTGAATAGTTTCCCTGTCAAATTCCATGAACAGATTAGTTTTCCCTGTCAATTCCAAGATCTGATTAGTTTCCCTGTCATCTTCATGATCTGATTTAGTTTCCCTGTCAATCCATGATCTGATTAGTTTCCCTGTCCATTCCATGATCTGATTAGTTCCCTGTCAAAATTCATGATCGATTATTTTCCTGTCCACATTCCCATGATCTGATTAGTTTCCCTGTCATTCCATATCCCTGATTAGTTTCCCCTTCATATTTCATGATCTGATTGGTTCCCTGTCAAATTCCATGATCTGACTAGTTTCCCTGTCATTATTTCAATGATCTGATTGGTTTTCCCATCTCATATTTCAGATATGATTAGTTTCCCTGTCATATTCCATGAATCTGAATAGTTTCCCTGTCATAATTTCATGAACTAAATTATTTTTTCCCTAGTCATATTGCATGATCTGATTAGTTTTCCCTGTCATATTCCATGATCTGACTAGTTTCCCTGTATATTCCATGATCTGATTATTTTTTCCTCTGTCATATTCTATTGATCAGACTTGTTCTCTGTCATATTCCATGATCTGACTATTTCCCCAGCATATACCATGATCTGACTACATTCCCTTTCAGCATCACCCTCAACTGATTTCCACGTCAATTTCATCGGCTCTCAACAGTATTCTCTTATATTTCCAATGACATTTTTCTGTCTGACTAGACATGTTTTTTTCCTGTCATTTTCCATAATCTGGACGACTTTGCTCTCATAATTCATCGTTTGGGGCGGTTAAATCCTATGTCGTCTTCAATCGTACGGATGGTTTTCTCTCTTGTATTCCATCGTTCTGCTCAGATTTATCCTGTCATAATTCCATTCTTCTGACGGCTTTCCCTGTCATATACCAGCTGTTTTTTGGGGTCAGGTTTTCCTCTCATTTTCCATCGTACTGGACGGTTTCACCTGTCATCGTTCCATCGTCCATAGCAGATATCCGTCAATATTCCATCACCATGGACTGGTTTTACCTCCTGTCATTTCCAACGTATCCTGTGGATATGTTATTCCTTTCATATTCCATCTCCTTGGACTAGTTTTCTTTGTCAGTTTCCATCTCGCCTTCATGGATTTCCCATCCATTTTCATGCTTGCTGACGGGTTTCCTGTCATTTTCTTTGTCGTTTATGCGTTTTTCTGTCAATCTACCACCACGGACAGTTTTTCTTGTCATATTCCATCATCCAGTGCGTGTTAGCCCTGTCAATTCCATCCTTCTGGATGGGTTTTTTACTGACATATTTTCACAGCCAGGGACAGTTTTTATACTGTTGTATTCCGTACCTCTGACAGATTTCTCTTTTCATATTCCACCACAATTTTCAGTCGTTCTGCACGATTTCCCTGTCATGTTCCATTGAACTTTAATTTTTTCTTGTCATATTCCATCCCCCTGAATGTTTTTCATTTCATTTTTTCATCGCTTTGGTCGGGCTTCAGTTTATATTTCATTTCCTAATCGTTTTTCCTCTCATTTTTCAGATCACCCTGACATGGTTCCTCTGTCAATTTCCATCTATATCATGGAATGGTACTCTTCATATTCCACCCATCTTGTTTGTTTTCCATGTTTCCATTTTCCGTCGCCTTGAATTGTTTTTTTCCTGTCTTTTTTCCATCGCCTCAACAGCTTTCTCGTCATATTCAATCGTCATGAATAAATTTAGTCATTATCCAATCATTTTGAGGACTGGTTTTCCCTCTCAATTCCATCGTTCTGATTGGTTTCGCTGTCATTTTTTCATCATTCTGGACATGTTTGCCTGTCACATTCCATCGTCCCTGACCTATTTCCCCTCTCAATTTCCCGTCCTTGACATTTTTTCCTCATTTCATCGATCTTTATTGGTTTCAACTGTTATTTTTCCACCGTTCAGAAAAATGGAAAAGAGCACAACATGTCGAGAGCGTTTGAACAAGGCAAAAGAACAAGTCAGAGCGCAATTAAATATGACTGGGAAAAATAGTTTTAAGCGATGGGAAGATGACAAGGAAACAGTTCAATGCCAAGGAAAATGACATGGAAAAACCGACTAATAGCGAAGGAAAATGCCAGTGAAAACGGTTCAGGGTGATAAATGAACAGAGAAATCAAATCTGATAGATGGAACAAGACCGTGAAAATCCATCCAGAACGATGGAAAATTACAAAAAAAATGTCCAGGCAATAGAAAATGACGGGAGAAAAACAGTCCCCAGGTCCGATGGAAAATTACAGGGAAAACCAGCCACCCAGGCCCCGGAAAAAAGCACGGAATCAGAGTTGCAGTGCGATTAGAAAAATGACGGAAAACTGGTAAAGGGCGAATGGAAAATGACAGAGAAAACAAAAAAACCCAAGGGAAGAATGGACAATGAGAGGAAAACAGATTAAGACTGGAAACAAACTGTACGTCCTTTGCTCTTGTCCTGTCCTGTTTCTGTCTTGATCCTGTCCTGTCCTGTTCATGTTCCCGTTTCCTGCAGTGTGTCATTTCTTTTAATTTCCAGCCCCGTCCAGTATTTTCCATCTGATGTACATAAATTCTTTCGCGTTACCGCTTTAGCAAATAAAATGGACGAGTTTTTTAAAGAGAACCAACATGTAAATCCAACAGTGTAATTCCAACAGTGTAAGTTCAGCAGTTGTAAGAGTCCAACATGTGTAAGTTTCAACAGTGTAAGTCCAAACAGTGTACGTTCAGCATGTAAGTCCAACAGAGTAAGTCCCAACATTGTAAGTCCAACATGTAATCCAACAGTGTAAGTTCAGCAGAGTAAGTCCAACAGTGTAAGTTCAAAAGTGTAAGTCCAACAGTGTGATAGAAAAAATAACAAAAAAGGCACAATACCGTGACTGGAACGATACACAAAATTACACGAACACGCCACATGGAAAAAGGGGTTTACGACGACGTTTCGGTCCGACTAGGCCCATTAATCAAAGTAAGTGAGGTAGTAAATGGTCCAAGTCGGACCGAAAACGTCGTCTCTCGTAAGCTCCTCTCTTCTATTGCGAGTTATTGGTATTGTGGACTAAACTGAATCTGATGCTGCTGAAATTTATTTGCACAAGTCTCTTCACAAAAAAGAGAAAATAATTAATAATAATAATATAATAATAATAATAATAATAATAATAATAATAATAATAAAAATAATAATGAAAGAAGAAGAAGATAAGAAGAAGAAGGAAGAAGAAGAAGAAGAAGAAGAAGAAGAAGAAGAAGAAGAAAAGAAGAAGAAGAAGAAGATGAAGAAGAAAGTAGTGGGATGAGTTCAATGAAGATAGAGAAAATAGAGGAAACATAAGCAACAACAAAACCAACTGTCCCTGTATTTCCCATTATATTTCTACTTGTAGTTCACCTCACATCCATCACCTGTAGTACCCACTTGAAGTTCACACTTAGAAGTTCACACTTGAAGTTTCACAACTGGTAAAATTACTTTAAACCATCACTTGAAGTTCACCTCTTAATAAGGAACACTGTCAGTAAAAACCTTTCATTTTCAGCTGATATGCACCTTAGGGAAACCCACCTTTGACACCTGCAGTTGACATTTACATTCCGTCTGTTGTCACCTTTGCATCTTAAGCAACAACTAACGCGAGGCACATTTACAGGTCGTTCCTCAGACTGTCTCTTGCAAGAAAACTTGTTATTTAAATGGATTACAGAAAGTGAATCTGACTTAGTTTCTGCAGCTGAACTGTCCTTGTGTGTTGCTTCTCGGGTTATTCTTGATATTCTCTGTACAGTCACTATTACCCACCACGTTCGTACCAGCAGGGAGAGAAGCATTGGTCACTAGTACCCTCCACGTTAGTACCAGCAGGGAGAGAAGCACTGGTCACTAGTACCGTCAAGATGGGTGCCAACAGAACCAGAAGTCAGGCCTCTAATAAAGGTCATTACTTTGCCAACACTACAATTGAGCTATATAACAAAACCCCCATTACTTAAACATACGACTCCTGTGTGCTGGCGTCAGCAACGGCTGCCTCTAAATCACAGACTCGGTTTCGACTCCCGGCGGAGTCTTGATTTTTTCCCTTTTTTTTATATTGGTTTAATTTTACAGTCTGAAGTGAAATCGTTAAATAATATTTTTACTGAATTTGTTAAACAAGTAAGGGTTACAATGCCTGGGACCTCTCAGACATTTATCCTTCACCAGCATGAAGGACGCTCTGATAAAGGAAAATTAACATATTCATTAGCTCATGGTAATATACTCGTCTGTTACATAAATGGCATAATAAGTTTTGTTTATACTGTAAACTCAGTCTAAGGAAGAGGATAACTGTTTCCATCTAGTTGTTGGATAAAAATTGGTCCATTTGAACCATACAACTCTGTCACGAGTTGTGTTTGTCCTTTGAATGTTTGAAACTACACACTTTGTAGTGAAGACCGTCATTGATTAATGGTTATTAATGATGGTAGTGAGTTGTACACCATGGTATGTTGTGGTTATCCGTGTTGTGAGTGTGTGTGTGTGTATGTTAGTGTGTGTGTGTGTGTGAGTGTGTGTGTGTTGTGTGTGTGTGTGATGTGTGTGTTGTGTGTGAGTGTGTGTGTTGTGTGAGTGTGTGGAATGTACTGAGTATTTTCGTATTTTAACCTGAGACGATTAAGTGTTTTATATATAGGAAAAATGACGACTTTCATCAAAAATAAAGCTGTAACGTTCTTTGTAGCAGATTATTGGTGGGAAGATATAAGATCACACGGACACACATCTATACAATAGTAAAACGGTCGCACATAATACACTTATAAGCTGCATGATGAACGCCAAAACATAAATTAAGATTAACACATAATGAAACAAAAAAGAATTCCCGAAAGATTAACACTAAGTAACCTCAGCTTTTGTGGCCGAGTTGGGAGGCAGTTTTGGTATAGTCCCTAGCTGCCTTGGTGGTGGTAATTACAGGACGAGTTTTCTGTTGAGTACCCCTCCTGTAATTTCCACCCACCTGGATTGCTCGCAGTAGACCAGCGAGACACGACCAAGTTAACATCCAACAAGGACACTGGGAGGGGCCAACACATACACAACACACACACACACAACAAACAGATACCAAGAAACAGAATCCCCCCCACAGCCCAACAACCCATTCACCCACCCAAACCACCCACCCAATCACTCCGCACACCTAAGAAAGTTAGGAAGGGAGTTCATCTAGGGGACACAGAAAGGATTTCAGATACACACAGAACTAGGGAAAGCACCAAAACAACCGGAAAGTGCGCAGTGTGAAGTGATTTTTTGACATCCGGGGGCCCACGGAAGACGACCTGGAAACAATAAAGCACACCTGACTATGACCACAATTCTCCAAACACCTCACTATGACCCAAACCTCACTACAAACCACACCTCAGCATGAGCCACACCTGGAGTTCATCATGAAGGGACAACAGGTGGACTTCAGGACACACGGAACTAGGGCAAAACACCACAACTCCGTGAGTTGGAAGTGTGGAAGGGTTGATCATCCGGGGTCCCACGGATGGAGACCAGGAAACAAAACCCACCACCAAAACCATAACTTGTACAATACCTCACCTAACAATGACCACACCTAATAAAGACCACACCTCCCGTATGACTACATCCAGAGCAAATTTCTGAAGCTCGGGAATGTTCATAACCCATAGCACTAAGATACTAAATAAGTAGAATTTAGCCGTACAAAATTGCAAAAGGATTTTGGGGTATATGTAAGCATCAAATCTTGAAAACATGACTAGCAGTGCCTAAGGAAGTAGATTATATCAAGATTTATATCAATATTACGCAAACTCCCTTAATAATACATTCACTAGGAAGGTGAAGAATGAGGAAGACATATGATCGAAGTGTATAAGTGTGGAAAGAAGTTATAAACAAAGGCTATGTATATGAGGTGTTGATTATATCTCTCCAAGAGAAGAACTCACAATAATGGATTTTCAATTAGGACAAGTTTAGATTTAGAAAGTATATAGGAATATTGTGGAACCAGTCTGCTGAAATCGTTTTTGGACTTTATCGACTATGAACCACATCACACTTAACTATACCACAACTCACTTAACCTATGAACCACCCTCACCTATGACAAACACTACGAACGCACACCTCAGTATGGACATCACCACACAATAATCACTCTTCACCATGAATCAAACAGGGAGATTCATCAGAGGGACACAGAAATGACATCAGGAGACACGTAACAAGAGAAACACCAAAAACAACTATGGAAGGGTTGACACCGGGCATAAGGATGGAAACAGCAACAAACGAAATGGTCCCCTTTTGTAACAATTCCCAATTTATTCTGTTTTATTCAACTTTTGCAAAATTAATTGATGCACACATTCCCTTCCTTTTTCTAAATAATTATAATTGACTCAAACTTTCCCAAAAGTTCACTTAACATTTCGTCAGGAACCCTTACTCTCCTGTTTTATTCACTTGATATAAAGTCTGATGTATGTATAGCAAGTCTGGCAAGCAACGCGATGTCTTATATTTTGTCTTTTTCCATCACTCTGTCAAGTCACAAATTTGACAAAATCAGTGCTGTAATTATCAGCAGCAATGACAAGCACTAAAATATAATTTAAAGATTAAACAAAATTTATAATTTTCCTAACACTGTGTCCCACAGTTGTGAAACCTGTACCATAAACAAAGTCAGGGACAAAGACAGTATTTGTGAACTGTAACCAGAAACAAAGTCATGGACAAAGACAGTTGTGACACTGTACCAAAAACAAAGTCAGGGACAAAGGCAGTTGTGAACAGTACCAAAACAACGGTCAGGACAAAGCTGATCGTTATTATTGTTTTGTTATTCACTTATTGTTTATATTTGTGTCCGTAAGGAACTCTGTCTTCCACCAAGAAATCATGCTTGCAAAAAAGTTATCACCTTCCTGTTTTATGTTGCAGCTATTCGTCTTCTTAAATTCTGAATAATCGAGATGATACCGTATAATATTGTAGATATCCGTAATGTGAAGATATAAGTAATAGCAACTGAGAGAATCTTGTATTGAGAAAAATATTCGCAAAAAACAACAAAAAAATCCTATGGAAAAGAAAATAAGATCAACCCTCGATGTTACAACCTGGCCAGTAGATACTCTGTCTTATTTCTTCAGAACTGATTTTTTATGTATATGTTATTTATGTATTATTATTTTAATTGTATTGTTCTTGTGGGAACTTGTGTACTGCTCTACTGTTTCTCGATATAAATTACTGTACTTTTCTTCTTGTTACAGTATTGTCTTATGTTTACTGTAGTGTTCTTTTGTTTACTTTTGTTCTATGTTATTATGAAGAACATTACTAGCCACTCTTCTTTTTCCATCGCTTCCGAGACCAGTCGTAGCAATTTTCCACCTAATTTAGAACACTGCTTATGAATATCATGTAAAATAGTTACAGTATACACCAATACGTGGGTTGGGGTCACAAACAGGTTCCAGCAGGCTTGTGGGCAGTGTTGTCTTACCACACTCAACAGTCACAAGCCTGCTGGAACCTGTGTGACACGTAGGTGTATACTGTACCCAAATATAACCATGAAAATCATAATCATTTTTCTAAAATTAGTTGGAAATTGCACGCCGGTCTCGAAGCGATGAAAAAAGAAGAAGTGGCTAGAAAGTACTTACAAAATAACAATAGAACAAAAGTACCACAAAAGAACACTACAGTAACACATAAGAACAATACTGTAACACAGAAAAAAGTACAGTAATTTATAACAGAACAGTAGAGCAGTACACAAGAACCAAACAAGAACAACACAATAAAATTACATAATACATAAATAACATAATACATAAAAACATCAGTACTTGAAGACAATAGAGACAATGTTCTACTGGCCAGGTTGAACATCGAGAGGTTTGACTCATATTTTTTCTTTCCAGTAGATTTTTTTTTGTTTTAGGCCGATATTTTTCTCAATACAAGATTCTCTTCAGTTGCTACTTCCTTATATCCATTCACATTAGGATATCTACCAATACTTACGTTCAACTCGGATTATTCCCAGAATTCAAAGAAGACGAACAGCAACATAAAACAGGAAGTTGATAAACATTTATTGCAGGCAATTTCTTGGTGGAAGACAGAGTCACATACGGACACAAAAATAAACAATAAGTGAAAAACAAAAACAAAAATAACGAACAGCCTTTGTCCCAGACTTTGGTTTTTGGTACAGTCACAACTGCCATTGTCCCTGACTTTGTTTTTGTACAGTTCACAACTGTCTTTGTCCACTGACTTTGTTTTCCTGGTAACAGTTCACATCTGTCTTTGTCCCTGACTTTTGTTTCTGGTATAAATTAAAAAAAAAACAGTTCACAACTGCTGGACACAGAGGTTAGAGAAAATTATAAATTTGTTTAATTTAAATAAATTATAGTGCTTGTCCATTGCCTAGCTGATAATCCAAGCATGACTATGTCAAATTTGTGACAGACAGAGTATGATGGAAAAGACAAAATATAAGACATCGCGTTTGTTGCCAGACTTGCTAACATACATCATAACAATATACACGTGAATAAAAACAGAGTAATGGTTCCTGCGAAAATGTTAAGTGAAACTTTTGGAAATTTTGAGTCAAATAATTATTTAGAAAAAGGAAGGGAAGTGTGCATCCAACTTAATTTTGCAAAACGTTTAATAAACAGAAAACAAGGGATTGGTTACAAAAGACATTTCGTTTGTTGCTGTTTCCATCCTTATGCCCCCGGATGTCAAACCTTCCATAGTTGATTTTGGTGTTATTCTCTTGTTCCGTGTCTCCATAAGTGCCATCTGTAGTCCCCTCAGAAGAACTCCCAGGTATGAATCATGGTGAAGATGATTTGGTGAGGTATGTCATACTGAGGTGGAGGTTCGTAGATGATGTCAAAGGTGCGGGGTGTGTCAACGTTAAGTGAGATGTGCAGTTAATGAATGTGCTCATCGTCGATAAATTCCAAAAAACGATTTCAGCAGACTGTTTCCACCAATATTCCTATATACTTTCTAAATCCTAAACTGTCTAATTGAAATCCATTATTGTTAGTATCTCTCGTGGAGATGATATACTCAACACCTCATATACATAGCCTTTGATAATAACCATCTTCCACTTATACACTTCGATCATGTCTTCCCCTCATTCTTCCACCTTACAAGTGAATGTAATTTTAAGTGAGTTGCGTATCTTGATATAAATCATGATAATAATCTTACTTCCTTAGCACTCCTGACATTGTTTCAAGATTGCTGCATACAAATAAACCCCAAATCCTTTTTGCATTATGTACGGCTAAATTTCAACATTTATTTAGTTAATTATGCTAGGGTTTATGAATCATTACCCGAGCTCAGAACCTTTGCACTGGATGTATCATAGGTGAGGAGTGTCACCACCACACAATTAGGAGTGGACATAGTTTAGGTGAGTCAAAGACAGTTTATGGTTAAAGTGTGGTTTATGTTTCCCAGGTCTCCATCCTGTGGCCCCCGGATTTCAACCCTTCACACATCCAACTCACGGACGTTTTGGTGTTTCCCTAGTTCCGTGAGTCCAGAATCCACCTGTGTCCCCTCAGATGAACACCCATGTTGTGGACATGCTGAGTGTGGTTGTAGTGAGGTGTGGTCCTAGTGAGGTGTGGGTGAAATGTGTTCATAGTCAGGTGTGCTTTTATGTTTCCAGTCTTCATCCGTGGGCCCGGATGTCAACACTTCAACACTGCGCACTTCCGGTTGTTTGGTGCTTTCCCTAGTTAAGGTGTCCAGAAATCCCATCTGAGGTCCCCCTCAGATGAATTCCCTTCCTCACTTCTATAGGTGACGGGTATTGGGTGGGTGTTGGGTGGGTGAAATGGGTTGTTTGGGCTGGTGGGGGGATTGCTGTTTTTGTAAGTGTTTGTGTGTGTGTGAGTTGTGAAATTGAGTTGGCCCCTCCCCAGAGACCTTTTGATGTTAACTTGGTCTTGATCTAGCTGGTCTACTGCCGATACTGTCCAGGTGGTGTAATTACAGGAGGGGACACACAGAAAACTGCGTCCCCCTGTAATTTACCACCCACCAAGACCAGCTAGACACTACCAAACTGCCTCCCAACTCGGCCCCAAGCTGAGTACTTAGTATAATCTCGGACTTCTATATAAGTTTCAGATAATTTTATTAACTAATTTTTGTTTTGCTTTCACTCATAGCAGCTATATAAGTGTATGTGCGACCGTTTATATTGTATTAGATGTGTGTCCGTGTGGATTCTAATATCTTCCCCACCAATAAATCTGCATACAAGAACGTTATCAGCTTTCAATTTTTGATGAAATTTCGTCATTTCCTTTATTATAAAACACTTAAACGTCACATGTAAATACGAAAATACACCAGTACATTCACACACACACACACACACACACACACACACACACACACACACACACACACCACACACACACCACACACACACACACACACACACACACACACACACACACATCACACACACGATAACCACAACATACCATGGTGTACAACTCACTAACCCCTCAATAATAACCATTAATCAATGACGGTCTACACAACACAGTGTGTAGATACAAACATTCAAAGACAAACACAACTCGAGCAGAGTTGTATGGTCAAATGGACCAATTTTTATCCAACAACTAGAATGGAACAGTTATCCTCTTCCTTAGACTGATTCTAACAGTAAACAACATATAATGCCAATAAAAGAACAGACGTATATTACACAAATGCTCATGAAGTAATTTTCCTTAACAGAGCATCATCCATGCTGGAGAAGGGATAAATGTCGAGAGGTCCCAGTCATTGTAAACCCCTTACTTGGGTTTACACATTCCAGTAAAAAATTATTAACGATTTTCACTTCAGACATAAAATTAAACCAATATAAAAAAAAGGAAAAAATCCAAGACTCCGCCGGGAGTCGAACCCGAGTCTGCTGCTTTAGAGGCAGCCGTGCTGACCGCTGCACCACAGAGTCGTAATGTTAAGTAATGGGGTTTTGTTATATAGCTCAATATGTAGTGTTAGGCAAGTAATGACCTTTTTAGAGCCTGACTTCTGGTTCTGTTGGCACCCATCTTGACGGTACTAGTGACCAGTGCTTCTCTCCCTGCTGGTACTAACGTGGAGGGTACTAGTGACCAATGCTTCTCTCCCTGCTGGTACGAACGTGGAGGGTACTAGTGACCAGTACAGAGAAATACAAGAATAACCGAGCAACACACAAGGACAGTTCAGCTGCAGAAACTAAGTCAGATTCACTTTCTGTAATCCATTTAAATAACAAGTTTTCTTGCAAGAGACAGTCTGAGGAACGACCTGTAATGCTGCCTCGTTAGTTGTTGCTTAAGATGCAAAGGTGACAACAGCCGGAATGTAAATGACAACTGCAGGTCAAAGGTGTTTCCCTAAGGTGCATAACAGCTGAAAATGAAAGGTTAACTGACAGTGTTTCCTAATAAGTGTGAACTTCAAGTGATGGTTAAAGTAAATACAAGTGTGAACTTCAGTGTGAACTTCAGTGTGAACATCAATGTGAACTACAGGTGATGATGTGAGGTGAACTACAAGTAGAAATATAATGGGAAATACAGGACAGTTGTTGTTGTTGCTTCATGTTTCCTCTATTTTCACTATCTTCATTGAACTCCATCCATCACTACTTTCTTCCTTCATCTCTTCTTCTTCTTCTCTTCTTCTTCTTCTTCTTCTTCTTGTTCTTCTTCTTCCTACTCTCTTCTTCTTCTTAATCTTCTTCTTCTTCTCATTATTATTTATTATTATTATTATAATATATTATTATTATTATTATTATTATTATTTAATCTTATATTTCTCTTTTTTGTGAAGAGACGTGCTAATAACTTTCAGCCAGCATCAGAACAGTTTATTTCACACAATACACAAATAACTCGCACATAGGAAGGAGGACTTTCGACGAACGACGTTTCGGTCCGACTATGGACCATTTACAAAGCCACAACTAACTATCGTAAAAAAAAAATGGTCCCCCCCCCCCAAGTCGGACCGAAAATCAGTCGTCGTAAACCCCTCTTTTCCAAGTGCGGAGTAATTTGTGTATCGTTCCAGTCCTGGTATTGATTCCTTTTTTTGTTTATTTATTCTACAACACTGTTGGACCTGACACTTTGAACTACACTGTTTGGACTTACACAGCTGAACTTACACTGTTGGACTTACACTGTTGGATTTACATTGGTTGGACTTACACTGTTGGACTTACACTGCTGAACTTACACTGTTGGACTTACACTGCTGAACTTACACTGTTGGACTTACACTGCTGAACTTACACTGTTGGAATTACACTGTTGGATTTACACTGTTGGGATCTCTTAAAAAACTCGTCATTTTATTCTACTAAAGCGGAAACGCGAAGAATTTATAACAACAGCTGGAAAATACTGGACGGGCTGGAAATAAAGAAATGACACACTGCAGGAACGGGAACAAGAACAGGACAGGACAGGACAAGACAGAAACAGGACAAGACAAGAGCACAAGGACAGAACAAGATTGTTTTCCAGTCATAATCTGTTTTCCCTCTCATTTTCCATCTCCCTGGATTGTTTCTCTGTCATATTCCATCCGCCCCTTATACAGTAATCCGTCATTTTTCCATCGCAACTGAACTCTATCCCGTGACATTTTTCCATGGGCCTGGGTGGTTTTCCCATGAATTTTCCATCGGCCTGACTGTTTTTCTCCCGTCATTTTCTTATGCCCTGGGACATTTTTTTATAATTTTCCATACGTTCTGGAAGGTATTTCCCCTGTCAATTTCCATCTATCCAGATTGATTACTCTGTCATATATCACCCAGAACCGTTTTTTTCAACTGTCATTTTCCTTCTCAATAACGTTTTCCATGTCAATTTTCCATTGCCTTGAACTGTTTGCCTTGTCAAACAACCATCGCTCTAAACTAATTTCCCAGTCATATTTTAATGCGCTCGACATGTTCTCTGCCATTTTCAAACGCTCTCGACATGTTTTTCTCATTTTCCATTTTTCTGAACGGCTTTTCCTCTCATATTCCAGCGTTTTGGATGTTTTTTCCCTGTCATATTCCATCGTTCTGGTCAGATTTTACTCTTATATTCCTTCGTTCTGATCAGGTTTCCTTCTCATATTCCATCGTTCTGGACGGTTTTCCCTGTCATATTCCATCATTTTGGACGGCTTTCTCTCTCATATTCCATCGTTCTGGTCATGTTTCTCTCTCATATTCCATCGTTCTGGTCAGGTTTCCCTGTCATATTCCATCGCTCTGGTCAGGTTTTCCTGTCAAATTAAATCATTACTGATGGATTTACCTGTCATATTCCACATTCTGGACTGGATTTTCCTGTCACATATATCCGTTCCAGTCAGGATTTCCCTCTCAAATTCATCGTTTCCGGTCAGTTTCCCTTACATATTCCATCGTTCTCGACGTGTTTTCCTGTCATATTTCATCACCATGGAGGGGTTTCAGTGTCATATTCCTTCGTCTTTGACGGGTTTCCCAGTCATATTCCATATCCTTGGACTATTTTTCCCTGTCATTTTCCATCGTCCTTGACGGGTTACCCATCCATATTCACGAATGCTGGACGGGCTTTCCAGTCATTTTCCTTTGTCGTGCCATATTCTACCGCCAAGGACAGATTTAACCCGGTCAATTAACCATTTGATCTTGACGGAATACATGTCATATCCATTGACCAGATGGGGGGGGGGGGGGGGGGGGGGGGGGGGGTGGGTGGGGGGGGGTACACGTTTAGTCTGCACATTCCATCCTTCTGATGGTTATTATTGTCTTGTTTTTTCGCCAGGGACAGGTTTTAACCCGGTCGGTTTGTCTGAACCCTGGACAGTTTCTCTGTCATATATCCAACGCCCTGACTGTAAACCTGTTATTTTCCATCGCAATAAATTGTTTTCCCTGTAATTCTCCATCTCAATGGCCGGTTTTCCTGTCATTTTCCATCGTTCTGCAGGGGTTATTCTTGTCATATTCCGTCAACCTGGACAGATGATTTCCGTCATTTTCCAACACCCTGTAGTTTCTTTTCTGCTGTCATTTTCAATCGCCCTTGAAATGTTTTCTTCATTTTCAATCGTTCTTGACTGGTGTCCCTGGGGGTAATCCCCCCCATATTTGATTGATCCTCAGTTGGTTTCCCTGTCGTTTTCCATCTCACTAAATGGTTTCTCTGGTATTTTCCATCGTCTTGAAGTGCTTTCACCGTCTTTTTTCCATCGCCCATGTAAGGTTTAACCTGTCATATTTCATTGTCGGGATGCCCCTCCCCCCCCACGGTTTGTTTTTTCCTGTCATTTTCCAATTCATGGACGGATTCCTGTCATATTCCCATATTCATGAACGTTTTCTCTCATTTTCATTCGCCCTGGACATGTATTTTGAAATTCGCCAGCTTTCAACGAAGGTTTTCCAGTCAATTTTATCGGTTTTTGGGTCAATTTTCTCTGTCAAATTCCATCGTTCTGGTCAGTTTCCATCTCATTCTCCATCGTTTCTGACGGTATTTTCCTGTTATATTCCAATCTTTTTCGTCAATTTTCCCTCTGATATTCCATCCCGTCTAGACGGGTTTCTCTGTCATATTCCACGTTTTTGTGGACGGGTTTCCATCCATTTCAAGCATGCTCGACGGACTTCCCTGTCATTTCTTATATGCCGTGTTAGTGTTTTCCCTGTCATATTCTATCACAACGTAGACAGTTTCCATTTCATATTCCATATGTTCTGGACGGTTTTTCTTCTCATATTCCATCGTCTGTCACCTATTTCATCTTTCTGGATGAGTTTTATGTCGCATTCCCCCGCCAGGGGACAGTTTTATCCTGGCGCTTTCCGTAGCTCTAGACAGGTTTCCCAGTCAAATTCCATCGCTCTAGACTGGTACCCTGCCATTTTCCCTATTCTGTACGGGTTTTTCCCTGATATAATTCCATCAACAGAAACATATTCCGTATTTTTCCATTATCCTATTTTTTCTCCTGTCATTTTCCTCTCGCCTGCACATGTATATTTGTGTCATAATCATTCGGCCTGGACATGATTTTTCGTCATTTTCATCGCACTGATCTTTAGTGATTTCCCTGTCATTTATCCGTCTCACTTGATGGATACCCTTGTCCATTTTCCATATCTCGAAGCGTTTTCTCCGTCATTTTCTTCACCCTAGTAGATTTCCCTGTCCATATTCGATGACCAGAACGGGCTTCCCTGCATTTTCAATCACTGTGGACGTGTATCATGTGTTTTCCCTCTCATTTTCAAACTCCCTGGATATGTTTTTATCTGTAACTTCAATCTTTCATCAAAGGTTTCCCCTTGTCAAATTCCATCTGATCATGATTACTTTCCAGCCATGCTGCCATCGCCTGAACAGTTTCCTCTGTCATTTTCCATCTTGAATTTTTCCCCTCAATGTTCATATCCCAAAAACTACTTTCACTGTAATTTTTCATCATTCCTCGACGTGTATGTCCTGTCATTTTCCATCGTTCATGGAGTTTCTCTCTCATATTCCCTGATTCTAGATTGGTTTCGCCGTCATTTTCCAACGCCTTGAATATGTTTTGGGGTCTCCATTTTCCACGTTGTGGACTGTACTCGTGCATTTCCATGGATTTAATTATTTTGCCCTAACATTTTCATCTCCCTGGATATGTTTTTCTGCTATATTAAATTCGCCCAGGCCGGGTTTCTCTGTCAAATTCCCTCGATCTTGGTTTATTTTCGATCGCTGTTATTTTCAACACCTTTCATCTATATCCCTTCTCACTGTCATCGCTTTGGACAGTTTATAGGTCCATGTTCCATCGACCAGGAAAGAGTTTCATGATTAAAGTTCCATGTCAATATGGAAGGTTTTTCCTTTCTTTGTCCAGCGCCCTGGATGTATTTCCTTGTCATATTCCATTGCCATGGACGAGTTTCTCTGTCATATTATATAACCCTGGACGTGTATCCGTGTCATTTTTCATCGACCTAGGCGGTTTACCCTGCCATTTTCCTTCGACCTAGGCGGTTTACCCTGTCATTTTCCATCGACCTGGGTGCTTTTCCCCATCATTTACTATCGCCCTAGACATTTTTTATAATTTACTAACTTTCGTGACGGGTTCCCTGTTATAATTAAATGATCATGATAATTTTCCATTTCATAATCCGTATCTTGACTAGTTCATGCCAAATTCCAGATCGGATTAGTTATCCCCTGTCATAATCCATGATCTGAATAGTTTCCCTGTCAAATTCCATGAACAGATTAGTTTTCCCTGTCAATTCCAAGATCTGATTAGTTTCCCTGTCATATTCCATGATCTGATTAGTTTCCCTGTCATTCCATGATCTGATTAGTTTCCCTGTCCTATTCCATGATCTGATTAGTTCCCTGTCAAAATTCATGATCGATTATTTTCCTGTCCACATTCCCATGATCTGATTAGTTTCCCTGTCATTCCATATCCCTGATTAGTTTCCCCTTCATATTTCATGATCTGATTGGTTCCCTGTCAAATTCCATGATCTGACTAGTTTCCCTGTCATTATTTCAATGATCTGATTGGTTTTCCCATCTCATATTTCAGATATGATTAGTTTCCCTGTCATATTCCATGAATCTGAATAGTTTCCCTGTCATAATTTCATGAACTAAATTATTTTTTCCCTAGTCATATTGCATGATCTGATTAGTTTTCCCTGTCATATTCCATGATCTG
Organism: Cherax quadricarinatus; assembly: GCF_026875155.1. Lineage (NCBI taxonomy): Eukaryota > Metazoa > Arthropoda > Malacostraca > Decapoda > Parastacidae > Cherax > Cherax quadricarinatus. Next base: position 107,862,932 of record NC_069403.1, on the reverse strand, counting down.
ACTAGTTTCCCTGTATATTCCATGATCTGATTATTTTTTCCTCTGTCATATTCTATTGATCAGACTTGTTCTCTGTCATATTCCATGATCTGACTATTTCCCCAGCATATACCATGATCTGACTACATTCCCTTTCAGCATCACCCTCAACTGATTTCCACGTCAATTTCATCGGCTCTCAACAGTATTCTCTTATATTTCCAATGACATTTTTCTGTCTGACTAGACATGTTTTTTTCCTGTCATTTTCCATAATCTGGACGACTTTGCTCTCATAATTCATCGTTTGGGGCGGTTAAATCCTATGTCGTCTTCAATCGTACGGATGGTTTTCTCTCTTGTATTCCATCGTTCTGCTCAGATTTATCCTGTCATAATTCCATTCTTCTGACGGCTTTCCCTGTCATATACCAGCTGTTTTTTGGGGTCAGGTTTTCCTCTCATTTTCCATCGTACTGGACGGTTTCACCTGTCATCGTTCCATCGTCCATAGCAGATATCCGTCAATATTCCATCACCATGGACTGGTTTTACCTCCTGTCATTTCCAACGTATCCTGTGGATATGTTATTCCTTTCATATTCCATCTCCTTGGACTAGTTTTCTTTGTCAGTTTCCATCTCGCCTTCATGGATTTCCCATCCATTTTCATGCTTGCTGACGGGTTTCCTGTCATTTTCTTTGTCGTTTATGCGTTTTTCTGTCAATCTACCACCACGGACAGTTTTTCTTGTCATATTCCATCATCCAGTGCGTGTTAGCCCTGTCAATTCCATCCTTCTGGATGGGTTTTTTACTGACATATTTTCACAGCCAGGGACAGTTTTTATACTGTTGTATTCCGTACCTCTGACAGATTTCTCTTTTCATATTCCACCACAATTTTCAGTCGTTCTGCACGATTTCCCTGTCATGTTCCATTGAACTTTAATTTTTTCTTGTCATATTCCATCCCCCTGAATGTTTTTCATTTCATTTTTTCATCGCTTTGGTCGGGCTTCAGTTTATATTTCATTTCCAAAACGTTTTTCCTCTCATTTTCATCCCCCTGGACAGGTTCTCTGTCATTTTCCATTTTTTCGGGAAGGGTACTTGTCATATCCACCCATTTTGTTTGGTTCCCTGTCATTTTCCGTCCCCTTGAATTTTTTTTCCTGTTTTTTCCCTCCCCCCAACAGTTTTTTTTTCTCTTTTAATCGCATGAATAATTTTCTGCCATTTTCCATCATTTTGGACTGGTTTCCCTCTCATATTCCCGGTCTGTTTGGGTTTCGCTGTCATTTTCAATCATCTGGACAGTTTGCCTGTCATTTTCCATCTTTCTGATATTTTCCCCTCTCATTTTCCACCGCCTTTGGGACGTTTTCCCTCATTTTCCATCGATCTTTATTTGTTCACTGTTATTTTCCATCTTCTGAATTTTTTTTTCCTGTCATTTTCCTTTCCCCCTAATTTGTTTTCCCTGTCATTTTTCCACCCTGGCATTTTATCTGCATCTTCATCACCTTGGACATGTCTTTGTCATTTATTTCCTCGATCTTGGACGATTTCCCTGTCATTTTCCAACGCCTGACCTGTTTTTCTCTCATTTTCCAGCGTTTTGTCTGTTTTTCTCATTTTCCACGCTCTGGAAGGTTTTCTCTATTTTCTTTTCGGGTCGCTCTGACTATTTTTCTTTTCATTTTCCATCGTATAACTTTTTTTTGTCATTTTATACGCCTGGAAGTGTGTGTCATTTTCGTCGTCGGAGGGGTTTCCTGGTTATTTTACCATTTTCGACTGGAGGTTTCCTTTCTTTTACATTAAAGCTGTTCAGGTTTACCTTCATTTTAAAATCCCTCGGATGGTTTTCTCTCATATTCCATATCCCTTAAACGATTTTTCTCTGTCATATATCAAAATTTTAACGTGTATCCTGTCCTTTTCCCCCGCCCTGGTCGGGTTTCACTGTCAATTTTTCTTCTCCCGGGATGGTTTCCTGATTTTCATCGCCTTGATGTTTCACTGCATTTTCCACCGCACAGCACCGGTTTTCCTGTAGTTTTCCGTCGTCTTTTACAGGTTTCCCTGTCATATTCCATCGCACTAGACGGGTCGTATTCCAATGCCCGGGACGGGTTTTCCTCTCATTATCCACCGCCCTGGACAGGTTTCTCTGTCATATTCCATCTCCCATGACCGGTTTTCTTGTCATTTTCAATCGCCCTAGACTGTTTTTTTTTTGTCATTTTCCATCGTTCTCGGGGCTTTCCTTGTTATATTCCATCGATCTTGATTGTTTTCATCTCATTCCCTGTTTTCCCCTCTTGTTTTCCATCTCCCTGGACAGTTTTCCTTATTTTCCATCGCCCTGTTCTGTTTTCCCTGTCATTTTCCATCGTCTTGAAATGTTATCCCTGACATTTTCGATCGTTCTGGTCAGGTTTCCTTGCATTTTCCCAAATCCGTTTCCCTGGTTCAGGTTTCTTGTTCATGTTCCTTCTTTTCTGGCAGGTTTCCTGTCATTTTTCATCCGTCTGGTCAGGTTTCCTTGTCATTTCCATCGTTCTGGTCCGGTTTTTCCTTGTCTTTTTATTCCATGTTTCCCTGGTCAGGTTTATTTGTCATATTCCATCGTTCTGGTAGGTTTCCTTGTTCTGTTCCATCGTTCTGGTCAGGTTTCCCTTTGTCATTTCCATCTCTGGTCAGGTTTCCTTGTCATGTTCCATCTTTTCCGGCCCAGGTTTCCTTTGTCATTTTCCATCGTTCTGGTCAGGTTTCCTTTTTCATATTCCATCGTTCTGGTCATTTTCCTGTCTTTGTTCCATCTTTCCCTGGCCCCGTTTCTTGCCCCAATTCCATCGTTTGTCGTTTTCCCTTTCATGTTCTCATTCGTTTCTGGTCGGGTTTTTCCTTGGTCATGTTCCATCGTTTGGTCAGGTTTACTGTCATGTTCCATCGTTCTGTGTCCGGTTTCCTGTCATGTTCCATCGTTCTGGTCAGTTTCCTTGTCATGTTCCATCGTTCTTGGTCAGGTTCCTTGTCATGTTCCCATCGTTCTGGTCAGGTTTCCTTGTCATGTTCCATCGTTCTGGTCAGGTTTCCCCCTCATATTCCATCGTTCTGGTCAGGTTTCCTTGTCATATTCCATCGTTCTGGTCAGGTTTCCTTGTCATGTTCCATCGTTCTGGTCAGGTTTCCATGTCATGTTCCATCGTTCTAGACGGGTTTCACTCGCATATTCCATCGTCCAGGACGAAGACCAAAGAGAAATCTAAACATAAAAGAAAACTTGTTTGGTCTACATAATAATTCATAATAAAGAAGATCACAGTTCCGTGGTACAACTGTCAGCCTGGCTGACTCTGTTGTCAGCCTGGCTGACTCTGCTGTCAGCCTTGCTGACTCTGTTGTCAGCCTGGCTGACTCCGTTGTCAGCCTGGCTAACTCTGCTGTCAGCCTTGCTGACTCTGCTGTCAGCAGAGTCAGCCAGTCAGTATGAAAGAAATGAAGGAATAAGAAGGTTAAAAAGGGGAAATTTATAATGGATTAAGGTTGAAGTGTGTGACGCAGTTGTAATAAAGGAAAATAACATTCAACATTGATTGTCCTACATTATGAAGGATAGTTTAAAACTATCCATTAAGTAGTATGTGACAAAGTCATAGCAATTATTTCAGTAAAACTATTTCAGCTAAAGCTGCATCTTGAAAAGCTTCATGCAAAGTTGTCCCTAAAAGATCGTGAATATTTTAAACAGAAATCTAATGGCTTGACGAGACAAGTTGGACGGTAATGGATCCATCCAACAAACTTCACAGGCTACAGTGCATGTCTCAAATGTAATTGTTCTGCATAAGGAAATTATATATAAAAAAAACATGCAACTGGTGAATCTTTGATTATGTCCTGTATACTTGATAGTGCAAAACCAGTCCTTATCTGTGAAGCAATTATCAGACGAAACTAAACCCACGCTGTTTTAATCTCTCTGTCTCTGTCAGAGAGAGAGTCAGTCACTCTCTCTGTCTGTCTGTCTGTCTCTGTCTCTGTCTCTGTCTCTCTCTCTCTCTCTCTCTGACTGACTTGCAGAAAAAATATCGAGTCTTAAAAGAAATATACAAACACCATCACTCATTGCCTCTCCAACCCACGTAAATATCCCCAACCCAGGTGTTGGAATATTGTGAAATAAAGGCCCCAACACTGAAATGGAAATTTAGACATCGAGGAAGGATATTAATTGAAAAGATGACAATTCGGAAAACCCAGAAGTCAGAGGAAAAATATTTGTTAACAAGATGATGTATTTGCAGATATGTTAACAAGAGACGAGACTTTAGAAGGATACATGAGAGGAAGAGAGTTAGTGAGAACTAACAAGACAACTTTGGAAATAAGAGAGGAAGTGTATTACACTAAACAGGTGTTTATTCAATTACTTGTTTGTTCTGATAGATCTGTTTAAGTGTTCCAAGATGCGGACCGTCAGTTAATACTTAATTTTACCAATAATATTACATTACAGATAAGCCATTGACTTTTGTTGAATTAAAACTTCAATATAACACTAACTCTCATCTGAGGATAAAATTCATGTGACACCTTTTTTAGATTTTTTTAAAGGTAAGTCACATTTGTTTATGAAAGTCATTAAGAAATAAGAAAGTGTTCTTTTAGCAGTAATTTTTGGTTCTGAAGGATGTAATAATCTAGGTATTTTTTTTTCCAAAGCCAAAATTTCCAATTGTTTCTTTTATCCATTGAAGAAAAGACTTTGTTGAATAAACTGAAGTTCGGAATGAAGACTGAAATACTGTAAACATTAATTAAAAGCTCTAAAAGTTATGGGGTAAAAAAAATTCGTTCATATTCTCGTCGTTTGTACCTGTGTGGAACTAACGAAATTTGTTCAGTAGATGCACATAGTCAGTAACGATACTTATGATGTTGATTTAAACAATGTTCAATTAGTATTATGGGTCCGAATTTGTGCCATGATAGCACTACCTCCCCCCCCTCTCCCCGAACCGTTGACACAAGGCAGGATGTATCCATAGGTTCGTGTTGTTTACTCCAGGTTCTGACCATATATGCATATCGTACCGAAAATAGTCAATCCAGGCGACATTTTTTCACTTGTCTAATTTATTGAGCTTGCACCCACTGGCGTCTCAGTTTCCTGTTCTTAGCAGACAGGAGTGAAACCTGGTGTGCTCTTCTGCTGTCGTACGTCATTTACTTCAAGGGTTGATGTGTTGTGCGTTTAGAGATCGTTATCTGCATACCACTGTCGTAACACGTGGTTATTTGAGCTATTGTCGCCTTCCTGTATGAACCAGAAAGGCTATTCTCCTCTGATCTCTCCCATTAATAAGTCGTGTTAGCCCACAGAACTGCCACTTACTGGATGTGGTGTTTTTTCAAGCCATTCTCGGTAAACTCCAGAGATTGTTGAGAAGGAAAATCCCAGGAGGTCAGACTACCCCGTCTGGCACCAACAATCCTTCCACTTTCAAATTCACTCACTGAGATCGCAATCCTTCCCCATTCTGAAGTTTAGTCTGAACCACCACTGTACCTCTTGACCATTTAATATATAATTAATAATTTTTATATATATATATATAAAATATATTATATATATTATATATATTATATATATATATTATAAAATAATATATATTATATATAAATATAAGTAAATATATATATATAATATAATATATAATAACAATATATATACATAATAAAAATATAATATATATGTTATATATAAAAATTTATATATATATATATATATAACAAAATATATATATTATATATAATAATATAATATATATATATATATATATATATAAATAATATAAATATATAAATATATATATATACAATAAAGTTCACAGTTTAAACAGGTGATTTTAAAATATGCAAACAACCCCTGTGAAAGAGTAGTGAAATTCCAGGGGTTTCGTGGACTACTCACATTTTCAAGGGACAATGTGAGTAGTCACGAAAGCGGGTTGTAATTTCACTATATTTCAAGTGGTTGTTTTGCAATTTTAAATTTACCTGTTTACTGTGATTCTTATTGGCAATTATATGTAAATTTTATATATATAATATTTATTATATATCTAAAATAATATATATATTTTATATATATATAATATATATATATTATATTATAGGGAGGTAAATATATAGGGAAGGTACCACCTCTATAGGGTGGAAAATGGGGACCTCATCTCAGGAAGAATAAACGTACCTCAGGGAAAAACTAAGGTTTTTCGGAGGGTTTGGAAATTTTCTTCTCCTTCCACCCCTATATTTTGTATTAAGTGAACATTTATTAATAAACGATACATTTACAGAAAAACATAAAATTTAATTCAATGTAAATGTATTAAAGATCATGAATTTCCTCCATCTCCTCCGAAGCCGGACGCGAAACCAAGTTGTGCAGCAAGCATTTCCCCTCTGGATGGCCCGCTGGAGGCACTGGAACATGAAAGTGGTGCCTTGGGTCCCTGGTGTTTCGATGAGCCTGGAACCAATTCTTTACCTGGAGTATACTAGAGAGAGTCGGGGGTCAACGCCCCGCGGGCCGGTCTGTGACCAGGCTCCTGGTTGGAATCAGAAACTGTTCAACAGGCTGTTACTGATGCTGATTTTTTTTTAGGGAAACGTGTGGCATTTTTTTCCCATGTTCCAAGGTCTCTGAACCACTGGGACAAATTGATATGTTGACTTAGTCTCTGTACTTTGATCTTGTACTCCTCCTGTGGTCAGCAGCTCTCCTGTCGCCCACACTGTGATGGATATAGTGTTCAGCCAGTGTGGACACACAGGTATAGTCCCATGCTAGGAGCTTGCCATTCTTCCAAGGATAGATGGTGATCCTGTCGGGGCGGTTTGCTGGGTTGTGGGTATTGTTGGCTGCTAGTGATCGGGGCTCCCTCTCGGCTGGGCATCCAGCTGTGGCAAGGGTTCTCTTTATGATGTCGTTGACCTCATTGTGTCTTGCATGTCAGCCCTTGGTTTAGGAACGGTTAAGACCATGTAGACCGTATTGGTCTGCTTGTGCTTCGCCGCAAATACACGTATATTCTGTGTGAATTGGGGCAGCAAGTCGCGTTCCCATTGCCGATATGGGCGCTCACAGCCTGGAGACGGGCAGTCTCCCTATCTGATGTTGTAGCTCTGCTGTTTTTCTTTTATGCTACCTTTTGTCTTTAGGTAGTATTATTGTGGTAGTTGTTACCAGTCAGTCACTCCGTGTGAAAGTTAATTCATTTCTTTTTTTTTTATCTTGTTGTTCTTTCAAGAATTTGTATTCTCCAGTATTTGTCGCCTTTTACCAGATTATCCATTTATTATTCTATGTGTACCTTTTTTTTTAGTTACACCAGCAGTAGTCTCATTCCCTGATCTTTTCCCAGACTTGTGGACCATTATTTTTTTCCTGCAATTTAGTAGTATCAGGACACAGCAAGATTTTGGTTGTAAGAAATATACTAAAAAAAAAAACAAATGATTAACGTGAATATGTTGTGTGCCCCCGCCAATTGTAAGTTGTTGTGTGCCCCGCACTTGTAGTGTTGTGTGCACCGCCCACTTGTTAAAGTGGTTGTGTGTGCCCCCCCCGATACTTGGAAGGTGTTACACTTTCCAGTTTTGTGTTCTTGTTTTTTAGTTTCATTCATATTTTTCATATTTCTTTTTGAACAAATTCACTCTTAGTGTTATTTCATTACTGTTTTAACCGTAAAAGTGTGTTTTTTTACTATGAAGTAAATTGTTTTGTCTAATTTACAATTAAGAGTTTTTTAAAGTGTTCAATCAGTTTTTTTCTTCATATTTTTATTTTATTATGTAAACCTACTTTTTTTCCCCCCAGTGTAACTTTTATTACTGCTGTGATTATTTTTTCCTCCCTTTTCTGCACATTATTTTGTTGCACTTGTTTCTGCGTGAATTAGTTTATTTTATTACATTTATTCCAATATTCTCTGTCATTTATTGTTTGAGTCTTGTTTTTCATGTTTAATTATTTTTTCCTCATGTTGTCTTTGCATTATATTTAATTTTGTTTATGCATTCTTAGAAAATATTTTTAAAAATTTCCCAGTGATCTCTCCTTTGCATACAATTTCGTGATTTTATTTTATGACTTTTTTACATTGATTACAGTTTTATTAATAATTTCTTAAGTAGCAAGAGTACAGGCAGGCAGTCATTTTGCATTTTAATTCAGTCTCCAGTAATATTTTTACTTTGTAAATTTCAATGTATTTTTTTTTGTTTTTGTCCAGCAGTCCTTTAGTGAGTATAGTCCTTCCTCTTCGCAGTTGTATCTTAGATATATTTTTTTATTATTATTGGCAGATTTAGTTGCATCCTCTTTTATTTTCAATTTTGCAATTTGTATCTTTTTATGGTTCATTATTTTTGCCCTTTATTAGTTTCTCGTCAAGTTGATACTTTACCACGTGAATGTCGACACCTCAGACTCTCAGGTACTGCTGCTACTAGTCATCAGTCCTCACAGTACCTTATGGACAGAACAGACCGACCCAGGGGACCACTGAGACACTACGGTTTTACTCGTGGATTCCCTTGATTTGCGTTACCTTTTTTCAATGGCAAGTAATAGTCGGGATGGCATGGTTTACTGCCATTCGTTCTGTGTTAATGCTTATTAGTTGAAGGTCCTCCTTCTGAGGAAAGTCGTATCCAGAGCTTGCGAAAGAAGCTCTTCATCGGTCCCCTGCTGCTGTTCACGTTGTTGATCTCCTTGATATGCGAGACTTCAGGAATCTTACTAAGTGGTCACAATATGAGGAACTGATTCGTTCTTTCCTCGTACCAGTAAAAACAGCTGATCCATATGTCGTTCTTCGGGAACTTGTGAATGCTACACCCATGACTAATGAATCGTTGAGTGCATTTGCTGTTAGATTAGACAAACTTTTATCATCATTTATCAATGCTGTCCAGTCCTCAGCTTTTGTCCCTGACGAGGATAAACCATCCACAGCATCGTTTGCAAAAATAGCAGCTTTTGGAGCAATCAAAGAACTAATGCCGCCTGCTTCCGTGTGTGATTATGAGGCTAATGCTCCAACTGTAATGGACCCCTTACAGCCCTAATCCTCCAACTGTACGTTCCTTGTGCCCCCAGGGTACTTTCCCATATATCAAAAGTAATTTCACACCTATGCCTCAGTCTGCACCACCTCTTGTTTGCGCCACAGCGACAAATCATGGTCGTCAACCATCTCAGCGATCACCAAGGACCAGTGTACAGAGTCATTATAAACCTCGTAGTATTCATAGTACATTCAGTAACCATAGTCAGCGGACTTGTTACAACTGTGGTTTCCGTGGCCATATTGCAATTAATTGTCCTGATAGTTACCCTAAGAGGCGTCGTGCTGATGATGAGTACCAGTCAGATCTTCCCTACTGTACTTATAGAATACATGGACATGACACATCTGAGTGCAATGCTCTCTACAACCTTCAGTACTCTAGGTCTTTCCGTGGCCGTTCCAACCGCAGAACCCGTAGAGGAAACAGACGTCGTGGTTCTCAAACTAACCAGAACCAGGCTCATTCTTTCAATTCGGGGGAAGTCGAGCGCCCCAGTCAAGATACACTGAAGATTCCGTGTCACACAAGATACACTGGTGATGCTAGGTCACACAAGATACACTGATGATGCCGTGTCACACAAGATACACTGATGATGCCAGGTCACACAAGATACACTGATGATGCCGTGTCACACAAGATACACTGATGATGCCAGGTCACACAAGATACACTGATGATGCCAGGTCACACAAGATACACTGATGATGCCAGGTCACACAAGATACACTGATGATGCCAGGTCACACAAGATACACTGATGATGCCAGGTCACACAAGAACAATATGCCTATCAGAGAAAATATAAACCTAATTTGGTATAAAATATACTATGCAGTGCACGTGTCACCAAGAAGTTTTCATCACAAAGAATTAATAAGTTATGGTCTACGAACGTCTACTGTTGGTGAGAAGTGATGGAGCTGGTGTGAGAGGTTATGGACTGGTGGTGAGAGTGATGGTGTGGTGAGACTGGTGGTGAGGTGATGGTGATGTGTGAGGTTACCTGGAACTGGGTGAGAGTGATGTGAGGTGATGCACTGTTGGTGAAAAGATGATGGTGATGGGGTGAGGGTATGAACTGTGGTGAGAGTGATGGACTGGTGGTGTAGGTATGGATGGGGTGAGAGTGATGGCCTGGTGATGAGAGTGAGGTGATGTGATGGACTGGTGTGTAGAGTGATGACTGGTGGTGAGAGGATGGAGTGTGTGAGGTTATGACTAAGTGGAGAGTGATGGTGATGGTGATGGACTGTGGCAGTAGAGGATGACAGGTGGTGAGGGTTATGACTGGTGGTGAGAGTGATGAACTGGTGTGAGGGTTATGGAACTGGTGGTGAGTGTGATGGATGGTGGTAGAGTGATGGACTGGTGGTGAGGTGATGACAGTGGTAGTGAGGTGATGACTGGTGTGAGAATGATGGTGATGGTGATGGACTGGTGGTCCGAGAGTGAGAGTATGTGGTGAGGGTGATGGAACTGGTGGTGAGAATGAGGTGAAGGTGAGGATGGTGGACTGTGCTGAGTGTGATGGACTGGTGGTGAGGTAATGACTGGTGGTAGCGTGACAGTCCATGGTATGAAGTGATGAGACGCTGGTGAGAGTAATGGTTCTGGTGTGCGGTTGATGGTGAGTGTGGAGGGTGGTGAGGGTATGGCTGGTGGTGAGGGAACAAGTCTGATGAGTGAGGGCGATGGACCGTGGTGAGAGTGATCGACTGATTTTGAGAGAGAAAGGATGGGTGGGTGAGGATGATAGACTAGTGGTGAGGTGATGGACTGGTGTGAGGGTGATGGACTGGTGGTGAGGGTGATGGACTGGTGTGTGAGGGTGATGGACTGATTTTGATGGTGAAGACTGATCGTGAGGTGCAGGACTGGTGGTGAGGGTTGAATTGGGAAAGTGTTGCGTGTTTGGACTTGTGGTGAGAGTGATGGACTGGTCATGAGGGTTATGGATGTGGTGAGGGTGATAGACTGGTGATGAAGTGATGACTGGTTGTGAGAGTCATGGACTGGTGGTGAGGGGATGGACTGATTTGATGGTGAAGGACTGGTGTGGTGTGAAGGACTTGTGGTGAGGGTGATGAGTGGTTGTGATTGTGATAGACTGCTGGTGAGAGTGATTGACTGGTGGTGAGTGTGATAGAGTGGTAGTGAGGGTGGTAGATTGATTTTGATAGTGAAGGACTGGTGGTAAGGGTGATGGGGCGGGTTTGTGAGTGTTTGGACTGTTGGGAGAGTGATGGTGATGGTGAGGGTGATGGACTGGTGGGGAATGTGATGCACTGGTTTTGATGGTGAAGGAATGGGGTGAGGGTGATGGACGGGGGGCGAGAGTGGACTTTTGGTGAGAGTGAGGGGATTAGTAGTGAGGGTGATGGACTGGTGGTTAGGTGGAGGGTGATAGACTGGTGGTGAGAGTGATGGACTGGTGGTGAAGGGATACACTGATTTCGATGGTGAAGAACTGGTGGTGAGGGTGATGCGTTGGTGGTGAGGGTTATGGACTGGTGGTGAGAGTGATGGACTGTTGGTGAGAGTGATAGTGATGGTAAGGGTGATGGACTGGTGGTGAGAGTGATTGATTTTGAAGGTGAAGACTGGTGGTGAGGGTGATGACTGATGGTGAGTGTGGACCGATGGTGAAGATGATGGACTGGTCGTGAGAGTGGACTGGTGGTGAGAGTGATGGACTAGTGGTGAGGGTGATGGACTAGTGGTGAGGGTGATGGACTAGTGGTGAGGGTGATGGACTAGTGTTGAGGGTGATGGACTGGTTGTGAGGGTGATTTAATGGTTGTGGGGGGTGATGGACTGGTGGTGAAAGTTGAAGGGTTTGGTATGAGTGATGGATGGTGGTGGGGGTGATGGACTAGTGGTGAGGGTGATGGACTGGTGGTGAGGGTGATGGATCTGTTGTTAGGGTGATGGACTGGTGGTGAGGGTGATTGACTGGTGGTGAGGGTGATGGACTATTGGTGAGGGTGATTGACTGGTGGTGAGGGTGATGGATTGGTGGTGAGGGTGATGGACTGGTGGTGAGGGTGATTGACTAGTGGTGAGGGTGACTTGTGGTGAGAGTAGTCTGGTAGTGAGAGTGGTGGACTGGTGGTAAGGGACATGGGCTGATGATCAAGGTGATGGACTACTGGTGACGGTCATGGACTGAAGGTGAGAGAGATGGACTGGTGGTGAGGGTGATGGACTGGTGGCGAGGGTTATTGACTGTTGATGAGTGTGATGGACTGGTGGTGAGTGTTTTGGACTGGTGGTGAGGGTGATGGACTGGTGGTGTTAGTAATGGATTGGTGGTGAGAGTGATGGACTGGTGGTGAGGGTGATGGACTGGTGGTGAGGGTGATGGGCTGGTGGTTAGGGTGATGAACCGGTATTGAGGGTGATAGATCGGTTGTTAGGGTGATGGACTGCTGGTGACGGTGATGGCCTGGTGGAGAGAGTGATGGACTGGTGGTGAGAGTGAGGGGCCCTTGTGGTTGGGGTGATGAACCGGTGGTGAGGGTGATGAATCGGTTGTTAGGGTGTTGGACTGGCGGTGAGGGTGATGGATCGGTGGTGAGGGTGATGGACTGGTGGTGAGGGTGATGGATTGGTTGTGAGGGTGATAAACCCCCTTACGATTGTGATGAACGACTGACGATTGTGATGAACGATTGACGATTGTGATGAACGAAAGACGATTGCGATGAACGATTGACGATTGTGATAACCGACTGACATTGTGATGAACGATTCGCGATTGTGAGAACCGACTGACGATTATGATGAACGACTGACGATTGTGATGATCGATTGATGTTTGTTAGGAATAACTGACGTTTGTTATGGACTGGTTGTGACGGTGATGGACTGGTAGTGACTATGATGGACTTGTGGTGACGGTGTGAGACTGGTGGTGACGGTGATTGACTGGTGATGAGAAGGGTTGGACTGGTTGGGGTGTAATGGAAATTGGTGGTGAGGGTGATGGACTGGTGGGTAAGGGTGATGGACTTGTGGTGAGAGTGGACTGGTGGAGAGTGATGGACTGGTGGAGAGGGTGAGGGGACTGGTGGTGAGGGTGATGGACTGGGGGTGAGGGTGAGGGACTGGTGGTAAGGGTGATGGACTTGTGGTGAGAGTGGACTGGTGGAGAGTGATGGATGGTGGAGAGGGTGATGGACTGGTGGTTTGAGGGTGATGGACTGGGGAGAGGTGGACTGGTGGGAGAGGGTGATGGACTGGTGGGTGAGAATGATGGACTGGTTGTTGGAGAGTGATAGATTTGGGGTGATGGTGATGGACTGGTGGTGATGATGGACTGGTGGTGAGGGTGGATGGGACTGGTGACGGAGTGATGGACTGGTGGTGAGGGTGATGGATCGGTGGTGAGGGTGATGGACTGGTAGTGGGGAGTGATGGACTGGTGGTGAGAGTGATGGGTGTGTGATTAGGGTGAGGGAATTTGGTGGTGAGGGTGAGGGACTGGTGGTGAGGGTGAATAACTATTGGTGAGAGTGATGGAATGGTGCGAGAGTGATGGACTGGTGGTGAGGGTGATGGATGGGGGTTTAAGGTGATGGACTGGTGGTGAAGGTGATGGATGGTTATTAAGGTGACGAAATGGAAGAGGGTTACGGACTGGCGGTGAGGGTGATGGACTGGTGACGAGAGTAATGGACTGGTGGTGAGGATGATGGACTGGTGGTGAGAATGGTCTGGTGGTGAGAGTGATGGACTGGTGGTGAGAGAGATGGGCTGATGATCAAGGTGATGGACTACTGGTGACGGTCATGGACTGAAGGTGAGGGTGATGGACTGCTGGTGAGGGTGATGGACTGGTGGTGAGAGGGATGCATTGGTGGTGAGAGTGACGGACTGGTGGTGAGGGAGATGGACTGGTGGTGAGAGTGATGGGCTGGTTATTAAGGTGACGAAATGGAAGAGGGTTACGGACTGGCGGTGAGGGTGATGGACTGGTGACGAGAGTAATGGACTGGTGGTGAGGATGATGGACTGGTGGTGAGAATGGTCTGGTGGTGAGAGTGATGGACTGGTGGTGAGAGAGATGGGCTGATGATCAAGGTGATGGACTACTGGTGACGGTCATGGACTGAAGGTGAGGGTGATGGACTGCTGGTGAGGGTGATGGACTGGTGGTGAGAGGGATGGACTGGTGGTGAGAGTGATGGACTGGTGGTGAGGGTAATGGATCAGTGGTTAAGGTGATGGACTGGTTGTGAGGGTGATGGACTGGTTGTGAGGGTGATGGACTGGTTGTGAGAGTGATGCATTGGTGGTGAGAGTGACGGACTGGTGGTGAGGGAGATGGACTGGTGGTGAGAGTGATGGGCTGGTGGTTAGGGTGATGAACCGGTGGTGAGGGTGATGGATCGGTTGTTAGGGTGATGGACTGCTGGTGAGGGTGATGGCCTGGTGGTGAGAGTGATGGACTGGTGGTGAGAGTGATTGGCTGGTGGTTAGGGTGATGATTCAGTGGTGAGGATGATGGATCGGTTGTTAGGGTGATGGACTGGCAGTGAGGGTGATGGCCTGGTGGTGAGAGTGATGGACTGGTGGTGAGGGGGATGGACTGGTGGTGAGGATGGTGGACTGGTGGGGAAGGTGATGGATTGGTGGTGATGTTGATGGACTGGTGGTGAGGGTGATGGATCGGTGGTTAGGGTGAATTACTGGTGGTGAGGGTGATGGATTGGTTGTGAGAGTGATGGATTGGTTGTGAGGGTGATGAACGTCTTACGATTGTGATGAACGACTGACGATTGTGATGAACGATTGACGATTGTGATGAACGACTGACGATTGCGATGAACGATTGACGATTGTGAGAACCGACTGACGATTGTGATGAACGACTGACGATTGTGATGATCGATTGACGTTTGTTAGGAATAACTGACTGATTGTTATGGATGGTTGTGACGTTATGGAGGGTTGGTGACGGTGAGGGAAACTGGTGGTGAGGGTGATGGACCGTGGTGAGGGTTGATGGACTGGTGGTGAGGGTGATGGACTTGTGGTGAGGGGGGATGGACTGGTGGCGAGGGTGATGGACTGGTGGTGAGGGTGATGAACTGGTGGTGAGGGTGATGAATGGTGGTGAGGGTGAGGGAAATGGTAGTGATGGTGAAGGAATGATGATGAAGGGTGAAGATCTTGAAGTTCTCAAAGGGCTTGAAGTTCTCGAATGTCTCGAAGTTCTCGAAGCTCTCGAAGGTCTTGAAGTTCTCGAAGGTCTTGAATTTTCTCGAATGTCTCGAAGTTCTCGAAGCTCTCGAAGGCCCTCGAAGATCTTGAAGTTCTGAAAGGGAAGATCATTAAGTTGTGAATGCCTCACTCAGGTCCATGGCTTCAGGTGACCATCCTTGTCCCCTCGGATATTCACCATTCACCACTTCCCTGAGGTCACCAACACAAGGATTAGACAACACAAGAACCAGACAACAACACAAGGAGAGGACAACAACCGAAGGAGAGGACAACAACCGAATGAGAGGACAACAACCGAATGAGAGGACAAAAAACCGAAGGAAGGACAACAACCGAAGAGAGGACACCAACCGAAGGAGAGGACAACAACCGAAGGAGAGGACAAAAACCCGAAGGAGAGGACAACAACCGAAGGAGAGGACAACAACCGAAGGAGAGGACAACAACCGAAGGAGAGGACAACAACCGAAGGAGAGGACAACAACCGATGGAGAGGACAACAACCGAAGGAGAGGACAACAACCGATGGAGGGGACAAACAACCGAAGGAGAGGACAACAACCGTTTGGAGAGGACAAAAACCCCAAGGAGAGGACAAACACCGAAGGAAAAGGGACAACAACCCAAGAGAACAACGAGAACAAATTAGATGTTAGTTTCTGGGGAGGACACGCAGAAATCTGCGCCCCGCAGTAAAAATCCTCCTGGACAGCCTTGACCCACAGACTACCTAGACGAGGCCTCACTCACCCAGGTTCGCCCACGAAGCTCTGGCCAAATTAGTAACAATTTCGGAGTTCCCATTTATAATTTCATATTGCATCCTATTAGTTATTAAAAATTTTTTCGATTATTTAGCATTTAAGTGTATTTTAAACGTTTTTTGGGGGTAAAATTATTGTCCACGAGTAAACCTTCACGTTTTTTATGTATGGAAACTGTTTTTAATTGTTATTGTTGTCTTTTTTCTTGTTATTTATCTCTTGTTTCTCGATAATACGCTAAGATTCACAAGTACATACTATCTCTTTCTTCTCTCTCTCCCTCTCTCTACGAGCGAGCACACACACACACACAACAAACCCCCACACCACAACAACAACAACACACACCACACACACACACACACACACACAACACACACACACACACACAAACACACAAACCACACAACACACGCAACAACACACACACAACACACACACAACACACATACAACACACACACAACACACACACACAAACACCACACACAACATATATATATATATATATTTATATATATATATATATTATTTTATATATATATATATATATATATATTATTTTTATTATCACACCGGCCCATTCCCACCAAGGCAGGGTGGCCCGAAAAAGAAAAACTTTCACCATCATTCACTCCATCATGTCTTGCCCGAAGGGGGCTTTACACTTTCAGTTTTTAAACTGCAACATTAACACCCCCCTTCAGAGTGCAGGCACTGTACTTCCCATCTCCAGGACTCAAGTCCGGCCTGCCCGGGTTTTCCCCGAATCCCTTCATAAATGTTACTTTGCTCACATCCAACAGCACGTCAAGTATTAAAAACCATTTGTCTCCATTCACTCCTATCAAACACGCTCACGCATGCCTGCTGGAAGTCCAAGCCCCTCGCACACAAAACCTCCTTTACCCCCTCCCTCCAACCCTTCCTTGGCCGACCCTACCCCGCCTTCCTTCCACTACAGACTGATACACTCTTGAAGTCATTCTGTTTCGCTCCATTCTCTCTACATGTCCGAACCACCTCAACAACCCTTCCTCAGCCCTCTGGACAACAGTTTTGGTAATCCCGCACCTCCTCCTAACTTCCAAACTACGAATTCTCTGCATTATATTCACACCACACATTGCCCTCAGACATGACATCTCCACTGCCTCCAGCCTTCTCCTCGCTGCAACATTCATCACCCACGCTTCACACCCATATAAGAGCGTTGGTAAAACTATACTCTCATACATTCCCCTCTTTTCCTCCAAGGACAAAGTTCTTTGTCTCCACAGACTCCTAAGTGCACCACTCACTCTTTTTCCCTCATCAATTCTATGATTCACCTCATCTTTCATAGACCCATCCGCTGACACGTCCACTCCCAAATATCTGAATACGTTCACCTCCTCCATACTCTCTCCCTCCAATCTGATATTCAATCTTTCATCACCTAATTTTTTGTTATCCTCATAACCTTACTCTTTCCTGTATTCACCTTTAATTTTCTTCTTTTGCACACCCTACCAAAATCATCCACCAATCTCTGCAACTTCTCTTCAGAATCTCCCAAGAGCACAGTGTCATCAGCAAAGAGCAGCTGTGACAACTCCCACTTTGTGTGTGATTCTTTATCTTTTAACTCCACGCCTCTTGCCAAGACCCTCGCATTTACTTCTCTTACAACCCCATCTATAAATATATTAAACAACCACGGTGACATCACACATCCTTGTCTAAGGCCTACTTTTACTGGGAAAAAAATTCCCTCTTTCCTACATACTCTAACTTGAGCCTCACTATCCTCGTAAAAACTCTTCACTGCTTTCAGTAACCTACCTCCTACACCATACACTTGCAACATCTGCCACATTGCCCCCCTATCCACCCTGTCATACGCCTTTTCCAAATCCATAAATGCCACAAAGACCTCTTTAGCCTTATCTAAATACTGTTCACTTATATGTTTCACTGTAAACACCTGGTCCACACACCCCCTACCTTTCCTAAAGCCTCCTTGTTCATCTGCTATCCTATTCTCCGTCTTACTCTTAATTCTTTCAATTATAACTCTACCATACACTTTACCAGGTATATATATATATATATATATTATATATATATATATATATATATATATATATATATATATATATATATATATATATATATATATATATAGTGTAAAATGAATGTTGGTTGAGTGAAGACATTAATGTGTGTGGATAATGTATGTTCACTTGTGAATATTCAAGACACAACCAGGAAAATACACACATATAACGTAAGAAGCTTTTCATTATTATGTATGTAAATATTACTATCTTAGGTTAAATATAGAATGTGGATGTTCAATGTTTTATTAAATATATCCAGAGTGAGAGATGTAAAGACAGTCGTGAGAGATGTGAAGA
>NC_069403.1:107816657-107843904 GCF_026875155.1 Cherax quadricarinatus | reverse complement strand
TACTGGATAGTGAAAACCACCCTTATCTGTGAAGCAATTATCAGACGAAACTAAACCCACGCTGTTTTAATCTCTCTGTCTCTGTCAGAGAGAGAGTCACTCTCTCTGTCTGTCTGTCTGTCTGTCTCTGTCTCTGTCTTTCTCTCTCTCTCTCTCTCTGACTGACTTGCAGAAAAAATATCGAGTCTTAAAAGAAATATACAAACACCATCACTCATTGCCTCTCCAACCCACGTAAATATCCCCAACCCAGGTGTTGGAATATTGTGAAATAAAGGCCCCAACACTGAAATGGAAATTTAGACATCGAGGAAGGATATTAATTGAAAAGATGACAATTCGGAAAACCCAGAAGTCAGAGGAAAAATATTTGCTAACAAGATGATGTATTTGCAGATATGTTAACAAGAGACGAGACTTCAGAAGGATACATGAGAGGAAGAGAGTTAGTGTGAACTAGCAAGACAACTTTGGAAATAAGAGAGGAAGTGTATTACAATAAACAGGTGTTTATTCAATTACTTGTTTGTTCTGATAGATCTGTTTAAGTGCTCCAAGATGCGGACCGTCAGTTAATACTTAATTTTACCAATAAATATTACATTACAGATAAAGTAATATTTAATTTTGTTGAATTAAAACTTCAATATAACACTAACTCTCATCTGAGGATAAAATTCATGTGACACCTTTTTTAGATTTTTTTAAAGATAAGTCACATTTGTTTATGAAACTCATTAAGAAATAAGAAAGTGTTCTTTTAGCAGTAATTTTTGGTTCTGAAGGATGTAATAATCTAGTATTTTTTTTTCCAAAGCCAAAATTTCCAATTGTTTCTTTTATCCATTGAAGAAAAGACTTTGTTGAATAAACTGAAGTTCGGAATGAAGACTGAAATACTGTAAACATTAATTAAAAGCTCTAAAAGTTATGGGGTAACAAAATTTCGTTCATATTCTCGTCGTTTGTACCTGTGTGGAACTAACGAAATTTGTTCAGTAGATGCACATGGTCAGTAACGATACTTATGATGTTGATTTAAACAATGTTCAATTAGTATTATGGGTCCGAATTTGTGCCATGATAGCACTACCCTCCCCCCCCCTCTCCCCGAACCGTTGACACAAGGCAGGATGTATCCATAGGTTCGTGTTGTTTACTCCAGGTTCTGACCATACATGCATGTGGTTCCGAAAATAGTCAATCCAGGAGACTTTTTTTTCACTTGTCTAATTTATTGAGCTAGCACCCACTGGCGTCTCAGTTTCCTGTTCTTAGCAGACAGGAGTGAAACCTGGTGTGCTCTTCTGCTGTCGTACGTCATTTACTTCAAGGGTTGATGTGTTGTGCGTTTAGAGATCGTTATCTGCATACCACTGTCGTAACACGTGGTTATTTGAGTTATTGTCGCCTTCCTGTATGAACCAGACTGGCTATTCTCCTCTGATCTCTCCCATTAATAAGTCGGGTTAGCCCACAGAACTGCCACTTACTGGATGTGGTGTTTTTTCAAGCCATTCTCGGTAAACTCCAGAGACTGTTGAGAAGGATAATCCCAGGAGGTCAGACTACCCCTTCTGGCACCAACAATCCTTCCACTTTCAAATTCACTCACTGAGATCGCAATCCTTCCCCATTAGATGGGCTAATGAGAGCATAGGCAATGGGGTCGAAGAGGTATGGGGTAGGTTTAAAAATGTAGTGTTAGAGTGTTCAGCAGAAGTTTGTGGTTACAGGAAAGTGGGTGCAGGAGGGAAGAGGAGCGATTGGTGGAATGATGATGTAAAGAGAGTAGTAAGGGAGAAAAAGTTAGCATATGAGAAGTTTTTACAAAGTAGAAGTGATGCAAGGAGGGAAGAGTATATGGAGAAAAAGAGAGAAGTTAAGAGAGTGGTAAAGCAATGTAAAAAGAGAGCAAATGAGGAGAGTGGGTGAGATGTTATCAACAAATTTTGTTGAAAAAAGAAAAAGTGAAGGAGAGGGACAAAAACGAAGGAGAGGACAATAACCGTTGGAGAGGACAACAACCGAAGGGAGGAGGGACACCACCGATGGAGAGCGACAACAACGAAGGAGAGGGACAAACAACCGAAGGAGACGGACACATAACCGGAGGAGGGACAACAACCGAAGGAGAGGACAACAACGAACGGATGTGGACAACAACGAAGGAGAGGACAACAAAACCGAAGGAGAGGAAACACAACGAAGGAGAGGACAACAAACCGAATGGAGAGGACAACAACCGCAAGTGTGAGAGGACAATAACCTATGGAGAGGTACAACACCGAAGGAGAGGACAAAACAAACCAGGAGAGGACAACAACCGAAACGGAGAGGACAACACCGGAAGGAGAGGGACAACCAAGCCGAAGGAGAGGGGACAACAACCGAAGGAGAGGCACAAAACACCGAAGGAGAGGCAACAACCGAAGGAGAGGACACACAACCGAAGGAGAGGGTACAATGAACGATGGAGGGACAACAACGAGGAGGAGGACAACAAACCGAAGGAGAGGACAACAACCGAAGGAGAGGACTCATACACAGAAGGATGAGGACAACAACCGAGGAGAGGACAACAACTCCGAGGAGAGGAAAACAACCGAAGGAGAGGAAACAACCGAAGGATTAGGACAAACAACCGCAGGAGAGGACGCAACACCGAAGGAGAGGACAACAACCGAAGGGGGGACAATAACGCGATGGAGAAGGGACAACAACGAAAGGAGAGGACATACAACGAAGGTGTGGACAACAACCAGAAGGAGGAGGACAACAACCGAAGGAGAGGACACAAACCGAAGGAGAGGACAACAACCGAAGGAGTAGGGACATACAAACGAAGGAGAGGACAACAACCGAACTCAACAAACGAAGGACAAGGCAACAACAAAGAGGAACAACGAGATGCAGTTAGATGTATTAATGGGGAGGACACGCAGAGAATTTGCGCCAAGCGCAGTTATACATCCTCCTGGACAGTCCTTGACCCGACCACTACTAGATCGAGAGGACCCACTCACCCAGTAACCCACCATGGCTATGGGCCAATTAGTAACAATTTCAGATCTTCTATTTTATTTAATATTCGCATCACATATTTAATTATTAATTTATTCGATTATTTAGCTGTGTGAGTTGTATTTTAAACGTTTTTTTTGATGTACAAAAGTCTGTCCATGAGTATAACCTCTTCAGCTCGTTTCTTCTATGGAAACTGTATTGACTTAGTTATCTGTTGTCTTTTTTCTTGTAATTTATCTCTTGTTCCTCCTTTGATACGCTATACGATTCACAAGTCTCTACTCTTCTCTTTTCTGTTCTTCTTTCTCTCTCCGTCCTTCTCTTCTTTCTCTCTCTCTGCTCTACACAAACACACATACACACACACGCACACACACACACACACACACACACCACACACTCACACACGACAAAACCACACATACACACACAACCACTCATATACTAACTATGTATATAATATGAATATGATATATACTATATATATATATATCTATAATCATATATATAATATATATATATATATATACATACACATATATATATATATTATATACTATATATACTATATATAATTATATATTATATATATATATAAATTAATATATACATATATTTTATTAATTTACTTATTTATTGTGTATAATGTATGTGGTTGAGTGGGGGACTATTAATTGTGTGTGGATGAAAGTACATATGTTATGTATATGTAAGAACACTTCATTCATTATGTATGTAAATATTATTCCAGAGGTAAATATAGAATGTGGAATGTTCAATGTTTTATTAAATATATCTCCAGGAGTGATCGAGATGTGAGACAAGGAGAAGTGAGAGAGTGAAGACAGAGAAGTGAGAGATGGTGAAGTAGGAGAAGTGTGAGATGAGAAGAGACAGGAGTAAGTGGAGAAGATGAGAGAAGGACGAAGTGAGTAGATTCTATGGAGGAAGAAAGGAGAAGGAGAGATGAGTAGACAGGGTGAATGAAAGATATGAAGGACAGGAGAAGTGTGACATGTGAATAGACAGGAAAAGAGAGAGATATGAAGACAGAAGTGAGAGATTGAAGACAGGACGAAGCAGAGAGGATGTGAAGACTGGAGAAGTGAGAGTGGGAGACAGGAGAAGTGAGAGATATTGAAGACTGGAGGAGTGAGATGATATGAGACAGCGAGGAAGTGAGAGAGTGTGACAGACAGGGAAGTGAGAGGATGTGAAGACAGGAGATAGCGAAGAGATGTGAAGAAGGAGGAAGTGAGAGTGGGAAGACTGGTGGAACGAGAGAGCATGTGAAGCATGTGTACAGTGAGAAGATGTGGATAAGAAAGGAGAAGTGCAGAGATGTGAAGACTACCCAAAATGGAGATGTGAGTGATGTGAAGACTGGAGATGTGAAGTGATGGGAAGACAGGAGATAAGAGAGAGATGTGTAAGACAGGATGAAGTGAGAAGATGAGATGCAGGAGAAGTGAGAGTGTAGGATGACAGGAGGGGATATTGTTTTGAGACATGTGATAGACAGGATAAGCAGAGAGATATGAAGTACAGGAGAAGTGGACGAGATGTGAAGACAGGAAGTAGAGAGAGATGTGTGAAGATCTAGGAGTAGTGAGTGATGTGAAGAATGGAGTTGGTGAGAGCATGTGGAGAGACAGGAGAAGTGTGAGTGTGTTGAATGGAGAAGTGAGTAGTGAGAGAAAGACTGGAGAGAAGTGAGAGATAGAAGACAGGAGAAGTGAAGAGAATATGAAGACAGGAGAAGTGAGACAATGTGAAGCACAGGCAAAAGAGAGAGATATGAAGACAGGAGAATTGAGAGTGTGAAGACACGGAAGAAGCCGAGAAGATGTGAAGAAGGAGAAGTGAAGAGATTGTGAGACAGGAGAAGTGAGAGATGTGAAGACAGGAGAAGTGACGAGACTGTGAAGACAGGAGAGTTAGAGAATGAGAAGACAGGAGAAGTGAGAGATGTGTAAGACTGAGGGAGTTGAGTAGATGTGAAGACAGGAGAAGTGAGAGATGTAAAACGAAGAAGTGAGAGATGTATGATGGACAGGAGAAGGAGGATGAGAAGAACAGGAGAAGTGAGAGATATGAGACATGAGATGTGAGACATGTGAAGAAAGGAAAAGAGAGAGATATGAAGGACAGCGAGAAGTGTGAGATGTGAAAACAGGTAGAAGCGAGAGATGTGAAGACGGAAGAAGCGAGTTGGATGTGAAGACAGGAGTAAGTGCGAGATGTGAGTAAGGTGAGCTGAGAGATAAATGAAGAAAGGAGAGTACAAGTGGGCTACATGTGAAGACAGGAGAAGTGTAGGAGATGTGCTGAAGACAGCGAAGAAGCGAACGTTGTGATGTCGGAGAAGGAGAGATGTGAAGGAAAGAAGTGTGAGATGAGAATATAGAAGATGAGAGACGTCGAAGGACAGGTGATAGTGAGAATGTGAAGACAGCCGAGGAAGTGAAGAGTTGTGAATGACAGGAGAGCGAAAGATGTTGAAGGGAACAGGTGAGAGTGAGAGATGTGAAGGAAGATCGATGTGAGATGTGAAGATAGTAAGTGAGAGATGTGGAAGACTAGGGGAAGTGAGAGTTGTGAAGGAACAAGTGAGAGATGTGAAGAACTAGGAGACACGTGGAGAGGCATCGTCAAGACAGTAGAGAAGTGAGAGAAATGTGAGACAGGAGAAGTGA
Source organism: Cherax quadricarinatus (assembly GCF_026875155.1). Classification (NCBI taxonomy): domain Eukaryota; kingdom Metazoa; phylum Arthropoda; class Malacostraca; order Decapoda; family Parastacidae; genus Cherax; species Cherax quadricarinatus. Next base: position 107,838,181 of record NC_069403.1, on the reverse strand, counting down.
GAGATGTAAGAAAGGGAGAATGCGTGAAGATGTGAAGACAGGAGACAGTTGAGAGTCTGTGAACGACAGGAGAAGAGAGAGATGTGAACGAAAGGAGGGAGTGAGGATGATGGAAGACAGGACAGAAGTGAAAGATGAGATGACAGGTGGAAGTGAGAGATGTGAAGACAGGAGAAGCGCGAAAGATGTGAAGGACAGAAGTGAGAGATGTAAGACAGGAGAGTGAGAGATGTGTAGACAGGAGAAGTGAGAGATAGAAGACTAGAGAAGTGAGGATATGAAGACAGGAGTAGCGAGAGATGTGAGGGACAGGAGAAGCGGAGAGATGAGATGACAGGAGAGACGAGAGATGTGAAGACAGGAGAAGTGAGAGATGTGAAGACTGGAAAAGTGTGAGATGTGAAGTCAGGAGATTGAGAGATGTGAAGACCAGAGAAGAGAGAGATGTGAAGACATGAGTAGTGAGAGACGTGAAGGATCAGGGAGAAGTGAGAGTTGTGAGACTGGAGAAATGAGAGCATGTAAAGACAGAAGAGCGAGTACGATGTGAAGCTACAGGAGAAGTGAGAGTTGTGACAGATTCAGGAGCAAGAGGAGTAGATGTGAAGACTGGAGGAATGTGAGTGAGTGAAGGACAGGAGAAGTGAAAGATGAGATGCCAGGAGACATGAGAGATTGTGAAAGACAGGGGAGTAGCGAAAGATGTGATAGACAGAGTGAGAGATGTGAAGTCTCAGAGAAGTGAGAGATATGAAGACAGGGAGAAGCGAGAGGTAGTGAAGACAGCGAGAAGCGAGCGATGTGAGACAGGAGAATGCGAGAGGATGTGAAGTCAGGAGAGATTGAGAGATGTGAAGTCAGCGTGAAGCTGAGTGATGTGTAAGAGGAGAGTGAGTGATGTGAATGACAAGGAGTAAGAGTGCAGATTTGAAAGACAGGAGAAATGAAGATGTTGATGATAGAAGTGAGAGATGTGAAGAATGGAGAAGTGAGAGAATCCTCTCTCACCACAAGTCCAACACGCGAACTTAACCGCACTTTTCCTTCGAACTCACCACCCAGTCTCCAGTGACACCTTCAGTTACAGTCTGCTCAGCCGTCAAAATCAGTTCATCACTCACCACAGTCCTTTCACGACTCCACCAGCAGTCCATCACCATACCACAGCAAGGTCCATCTCCTCAACAATTCACCACTAGTCTATCATCATCTACCACAGTCATCTTCTCTCTAAAAATCTAGTCGTAACCACTACTCTCCCACGTGTCCATCACCTCATCAGATCAGACTTTTTCCCTCACACCCGCCTTCCCCCTCCAACCACTCCGGCCGCTCACCAGCACCTCACGTGCTATCACTACTCACAGCAGTCGCTTACACTTCATCACCAGTAGCAGTCCCCTCACGACCAGAGTCCTAACCCTCACCACCAGTCCTTCAGCACTTAAGCAACTTCAATCCACCTATCCTCACCTTCATCCCTCATTCTCACCACCAGTCCAATCTACTCACCACATCTTCCTATCTAACCCTCTACACTCCACCAGGCTTCCATACCTTTCTACATCACTCGCAATCAACCATCTTTTACTCACAAAATTGTCATCACCCATCTGTACCACTCCGCATCACTCTCACACCAGTTCCATCACTCTTCCCTCCACAGTCCTCAAAACCCTCACATCAGCTCTCCACTCCTCACCTAAAAGTAGATGTTCGTAGACCAAAAGCTTTATTAGATTATTATTGGTGTGCATGAAAGTACTTTGAGAGAACAGAAGGCCGTGGACTGCATATTATATTCTTATTACCAAATTCTGGGTGATATATAATTTCTCTGATAGGATATGTTCTTGTTCTAGTGACGCTGGATCGATCGCAGTGTGTCATTGTGTGACCTGGCATCATCAGGTGTTTCTTGTGTGACCATGGTAATTATCAGTGTATCTTGTGTGGTGGACCTGGCAAATCATCAGTGATATTTGAGTGACACTCCCGGCATCCTCAGTGTATCTTGTGAGTTGTGACCTGGTCATTTTCAAGTGGTATCTTTTCGTTTGTGACCTAGCGCAATCATCAGTTGTATCTCTTTGTGTTGATCCTGGGCATTATAGTGTAATCTTGTGTGACTGGCATCAATCAGGTGATCTTTGTTGACACCAGTCCCATCATTCAGTGTATCTTGTGTGACCTTGGCATACGACTCAGTAAGGGTCCATTGGTTTGCGGATGTTTTTTTTTTCATGTGAGTTAATGAGAGAATCAAATCGGATGAGGATCAGGCCAGGACCTACAAAGAGTCTGGAACAGGCTACAACGATGCTCCCAGCAACTGCTTCTTGAGTTTACACCCTGTAAAAGATGCAGATTCAGAAGATTGAAGGAACCGGCAAACGCAGACCGGCAGCACACCTAATATAGTTTAGATGCAAAGGACTGCAAACCTCACTGAAGGAAAAAAGATTGGTGAGTATAACACCGAGCAAAATCTCCATGAGGCGAATAATAGCTAACAGCTGCAGCTACTCTTGCGCGCTGGCAAAGCCTACGGTTAGCGTCCGATACTCTGTAAGGATTAAAAAAAAAAATTTTGTTCATTCAAAGACCTTTGTATACACATACGTAGGCCCATACCGGAGTATGCAGCACCAGTTTAAAGAATCCACAACTAGTCAAGCTCGTCAAGGAAATTAGGAAAAAAGATGCAAGGTTTGAACTAAGGGACTGTGCAGAGAGCTAAGGGGAATGTCCTACGAAGAAAGGTTGAGGGAATCGGCGCTCTGACGACACTGGCGGACAGGAGGGGCAGGGGAGACATGATACGACATTATAAACATACTGGCGGAATGGCAAAGGTGGCAAAGACGGATGTTCAGAGATGGGTCACAGACAAAGAGGTCACAATTGGGAAGTTGAGACTCAGATGTCATCAACAGGGATGTTAGGAAAGTATTTTTCAGATATAGAGTAAGTCAGGCCGTGGAATAGCCTAGAAAGTTGGGACGTAGTGGTGGCGTGGACAACCATACATAGTTTAAAGGCGATGTTGATAAAGCGCATGAGGCGGTAGAGAGTGAACTAGTAAACATATTAGCGAAGAGGCGGTGCCAGGAGCTATGATTCGACACTGCAAACCACTAACTGTGACAGTACAAATAGGTCGTGGTCACACAATGATACATGATAGATGCCGTGTCAACAAGATACACGCTGAATGATGCGCCCTGTCACTCCAAGAATACACTGATGATGCCAGGTCAACACTAAGATCACTGTTGATGCCGTGTAAAAACACAGATTACATGATGATGCGGTCACAAAGATACACCTGATTGATGGCCAGGTCACACAAGATACACTGATAAATGCCTAGGGCAGACAGAAACACTGATGATGCCAGGTCACCAAGATACATGATGATGACAGGTCACACAAGATACAATGATTAATGCAGGTCTCACAAGAAATAACTTGATGAGCCAGGTCACACAAGTTACTCTGATGATGCCAGGTCAACAGTACAGCTGATAATGCAGGTACCCAAGATACACTCGATAATGCCAGTCACACAAGATAGCACTGTTTGATGCCGTGTCACTCAATGATACACTTGTGATGCCGCACGGTCACACAAGGAATACTCTAATGATAGCTTGCCAGGGTCACACAAGATACACTGATGATGCCGAGGTCCTCAAGATACATGATAATGCCAGGGTCACACCAAGAACACTGATGATGCCGCTGGTCACATCAAGATACACTGAATGATGCCAGGTACACACTAGATAATTTGTTAATGACTAGTCCACACAAGAAACACTGTGGATGCCAGGTCACACAAGATACTACTGATGATGCAGGTCACACAGGATACACATGATAATGCAGGGTCACACAGAAACACTGTGATGCCAGGTCACCACAGAAACACTGATGATGCCCGGTCACAAAAGATACACTATGATGCCTCAGGTCACCACAAGTACCATATGACTATCAGAGCAAATAAATACCCATAGTTTGGTAATTAAAATACTAATATGCAGTCCAGGCTTGTTCCCAGAAGATTTTCATCACAGAAGACTTAGAATAAAGTTTTTGGTCTACGGAAACATCTATGTTGGTTGAGAGTGATGGAAAGCATGGTGGGTGAGGGTTAAGGACTGGTGGTGAGAGTGATGGACTCGGTGGTGAGAGTGATGGAGTGTACTGAGGCGTGATGGACTGCTCGGTGAGAATGATGGTTTTGTGATGGTGATGGTGATGGACTGGTGAGAGAGTGGATGGGAGTGGTGAGTGAGGGTGATGACTGGAGGGAGAGTGATGGAATGGGGGTGAGAGTGATGGGAGTTGGTAGTGAGACGTGATGGACTTGGTGGTGAGAATGTTGGTGATTGTGAATGGTGATGGTTTATCGGATGGTGGTGTGAGTGATTGAGTGGTGGTGAGGGTGATGGACTGGTGTGAGTGTGTTGGACTGGTGGTGAGTGTGATGGGATGGTGGTAGAGTGATGGACTGGTGGTGAGAGTGATGGAACTGGTTGTGAGACGAGTGTTGGCAGTGTAGTGAGGGTGATGGACTGGTGTGTGCAGAAGTGATGGACTGGTGGGGAGAGTGATGGACTGGTGGTGAGGTGTGATGGACTGGATGGTGAGAGTGCTGGAGTGTAGTGTGGGTGATGGACTGGTGGTGAGAATGAGGTGATTGTGATGGTGATGGTGATGGACTGGTGGAGAGAGTGATGGAGTGGTGGTGAGGGTGGATGGGACTGGTGGTGTGAATGAGGGTGAAGGTGAGGAATGTTTGTGGATAGGTGCTGAGTGTGACTGGGGACTGGTGGTGGGGTTATGGTCGGGGTGGTGAGGTGACAGATGGTGTTTATTTATGAGGAGTGATGGACTGCTGGTGGATTGATGGGATGCTGGTGAGGGTGATGGATATGGTGGTGAGGGTGATGGGACTGATTTTTGAGGGGTGAAAGACTGAACGTGAGGGTGCAGGATGGGTGGTGTGGGTGAAAGGAATTGTGGTTAGCGTGTTGAACTTGTGGTGAGAGTGATGGACTGGTCGGAGGTTATGGAATGTTGGATGAGGGTGATAGGACTGTTGGTGAGAGTGATAGACTGGTGATTGAAAAGTGATGATACTGTTTGTACGAGTCATGGAATGGTGGTGAGGGGATGGAATGTATTTTGTATGCGTGAAGGACTGTGTGGTGAGTGTGAAGGACTCGTGGTGAGGGTGAATGAGTGGTGGTGATGTGATGACTGCTGGGGAGAGTGGACTGACTGGTGGTGAGTGTGGTTAGAGTGGTCAGTGAGGGATGGTAGATATGTTTTGATGGTGAAGGTCTGGGCGGTAAGGGTGCATGGGCAGGGGGTGAGTGTTTGGACTGTTGGTGAGAGTTGATGGTGATGTGGTGATGGTGTTATATGGTGGTGAATGTGATGCACTGGTTTTGTATGGTGACGGAATGGTGTGAGGGTGATGGACTGGGCGGCGAGAGTGGAACTTTTGGTGAGAGGTGAATGGATTAAGAAAGTGAGGGTGATGGACTGGTGGTTAGGTGAGGGTGATTGAGGTGGTGAGAGTGAATGAAGAGTGTGGTGAAGGGGTACACTGATTTCGATGGTGAAGAACTGGTGGTGTGGGTGATGCGTTGGTGGTGAGGGTTAATGGATTTAGGGACTGGTGGTGAGAGTGATGGACTGGGGTGAGGGTGATGGACTAGGTCGTGAGGGTGATAGTGATGGTTTGGTGATGGACTGTGGTGAGGAGTGATGGACGGGTGGTGAGAGTGAAAGTGAGGTAAGGGTGATGGACTGGTGGTGAGAGTTATCTGACTGATTCTTGAAGGTGGATAGGACTGGTCGTTGAGGGTGATGACTGATGGTGTGTGTGAACCGATGGTGAAGATGATGGACTGGTGGTGACGAGAGTTCGGATTGTTGTAAGGGTGATGGACAGTGGTGAGGGTGATGGTACTGTGATAAGGGTGATGGACTAATTGTGAGGGTGATTGCTGGTGGTGGGGTGATGGACTGGTTAAGGCGTGATTGGACTGGTGGTGAGGGTGTGGATCTGTTTGGTGAGGGTGATTCGACTGGTGGTGAGGGTGATTGACTGGTTGGTGGAGGTGATGGAATGGTGGTGTCGGGTGTATTGACTGGTGGTGTGAGGGTGATTGACTGGTGGTGAGAGTAGTCTGAGTAGTACTGTAGTGAGAAGGTGATGGACCTGGTGGTAAAGGGACATGGGTGTGATAAAGGTGATGACTACTGGTGGACGGTCCTGGTTGATGGTGAGAGGGATGGACTGGTGGTGAGGGTGATGTGACTGGTGGCGAGGGAGATTGATTGGTGATGAGGGTGATGCGACTTTGGTGGTGAGTGTTTTGGACTGGTGGTGAGTGTGATGGGATGGTGGTGTTTTTTTTATTGGCTGATGAATGGTGGTGAGGTGATGGACTTGGGGGGCTCGGTGATGGTGAAGAAACTGGTGCGTGAGGGTGATGGGGCTCGGTGGTGAGGGTGATTGAACTGGTGGGTGAAGGTGATGGACTGGTGGGTGATTAGTAATGGATTGGTGGTGAGAGTGATGTCTTGTTTGGGTGTGGGTGATGGACAGGTGGTGAGAGTGATGGAATGGTTGTTAGGGTGTTGGACTGGCGGTGAGGGTGATGAACCCCTTACGATTGTGATGAACGACTGACGATTGTGATGAACGATTGAAGATTGTGATAACCAACTGACGATTGTGATGAACGATTGACGATTGTGATGAACGATTGACGATTGTGATGAACGACTGACGATTGTGATGAACGATTGAAGATTTTGGCATAACCAAATGGACGTTGTGATGAACGACTGCCGATTGTGATGAACGATTGACATTGTGATGATACGACTGACGAATGTGATGAACGATTGGCACATTGTTGAGAACCGACTGACTGATTGTGATGAACGATGACGATTGTGATGATCGACTTGACGTTTTCGATTAGGATTAACTGACGATTGATATGGATTGTTGTGAACGGGATGGATGGTGGCGAGTGTGATGGGAATGGTAGGACGAGTGTGATGGACTGGTGGTGAGGGTTGATGGACTGGTGGTGAGGGTGATGGACGGTACGGTGACTGGAGATGGACTGGTAGTGACAGGTGAGGGACTGGTGTTGACGGAGATGGGACCTGGTGGTGACGGTGATTGACTGGTGATGAGAATGATGGACTGGGTGGAGAGTGTGAGGGACTGGTGGTGAGAGGTGCTGGACTGGTGGTAAGGGTGATGACTTGTGGTGAGAGTGACTGTGTGGGAGTTGAGGATCTGGTGGAGAGGGTGAGGCACTGGTGGTGAGGGTGATGGACTGGTGGTGAGAATAATGGACTGGTGATGAGAATGATGGACTGGTGGTGAGTGTGATGGACTGGTGGAGAGGGTGATGGACTGGTGGTGAGGGTGATGGACTGGTTGGTGAGAATGATGGACTGGTGATGAGAATGATGGACCTGGTTGCGTGGTGTGATCGGACTGGTGGAGAGGGTGATGGATGGTGGTGAGGGTGAGGATGGTGGTGAGAATGATGACTGGTGATGAGGATTGATGGACTGGTGGTGAGTGTGATGGACTTGAGCGTGAGGGTGATGAAACTGATGGTAGGGGTGATGGTCTTGGGTTGAGAGTAGACTGGTGGAGGAGTGTTGGACTGGTGAGTGGGTGATGGATGGTGGAGAGTGGACTGGTGGAGAGGGTGATGGGATGGTGGTGAGAACTGATGGACTGGTGGAGAGGGTGATGGAATTGGTGAGAGGGGACTGGTGGAATGGAGTGATTGGTCTGTGGTGAGATGATGGACTGGTGTGAGGAGTGATGGACTTGTGGTGATGGTGATGGTGATGGACTGTGGTGACCGATGATGGACTGTTTGGTGAGGGTGATGGACCTGTGGCTGAGGTGAGAACTAAACTGAGAGAGTGTGGAAATCGTTGTGAGGGTGATGGGCTGCATGTGTGAAGGTGAAGGGCTGCTGGATGAGGGTGAGGACTGGTGGTCGTGGAGTGATGGACTTGGTGTGAGGTTGAGGCGGTCGGTGGTGAGGGTGAGGGGACTGGTAGTGTGGGTGATGACCGGTGGTGAAGGGATACACTGATTTCGATGGTGAATGAAACTGGGTAGTGGAGGGTGATGCGTTGGTTGTGAGGTGTGATGGATTGGGTGTGAGAGTGATGATGGTGCGGGTGAGAGTGATGGATGGTGGTGAGGGTTATGGGACTGGTGGTGAGAGTGATGGACTGGTGGTGGAGAGTGATAGTGATAGGTAAGGGTGATGTCTCGGTGAGTGAGAAGTTATTGACTGATTTTGAAGGTGAGGACTGGTGGTGGGGTGAAGAACTGATAGCGTGAGTGTGACCCGATGTGTGGAGATGATGGTCCTGGTCGCACAACCCCCATGAGGAGTTGGACTGGTGGTGACAGTGTTGGACTGTTGTAAGGGTGATGGAATAGTGGTGAGGGTGATGGACTGGTGTTAAAGGAAGTGATGGATCTAGTTGTGAGGGTGATTGTCTGGTGGTGAGGGTGATGGGATGGTAGGTGAGGTTGATTTGATGGCTTGGTGAGGGTGATGGACTGGTGGTGAAAGTTGAATGGCTGGTACAGTAGTGATGGACTGGTGGTGTAGGCGTGACTGGTCATAGTGGTGTGGAGTGATGGACTGGTGCGGTGAGGGTGATTGACTGTGGTGAGGGGGATTGACTGAGTGAGGCGTGATGGACATGGTGGTGAAAGTTGAATGTGTGGTAAGAGTGATGGACTGGTGGTGAGGGTGAGGGACTGGTGGTGAGGGTGATGGAAAGTTGGTGAGGGTGATTGACTGGTGGTGAGGGTGAGTGAATGGTGGTGGTGGGTGTGATGGATGGTGGTGAGGGTGATTGACTGGTGGTGAGGGTGATGGGGACTGGTTTTAAGGGTGTTGGACTGTTGTTAGGTGATTTACTGTTGTGCAGGGTGCGGACTGTGGTGGAAAGTTGAATGGTGGTATAGAGTGATGTGTACTGGTGGTGTGGGTTATGGACTTAGTGGTGGGGTTGATGGAATGGTGGTGAGGTGATGGAAAAACTGTTGGTGAGGTGATTGATCTGGTGGTGGAGGTGATTGCACCTGGTGGTGAGGGGTGATTGACTGGTGGTGAGAGTAGTCTGGTAGTGAGAGTGATGGACTGGTGGTAATGGGACATGGGCTGCTGATCGATGGTGATGGACTATATGGTGACGTTCATGGATGATGTGAGAGGGATGATGGTGGTGAGGGTGATGGGACTGGTGATGAGGGTGATGGAACTGGTGGTGAGAGTGTTGGGGCTGGTGGTTTGGATTGATGACCTGTGGTGAGGAGTATGATGGATTCGGTTGTTTGGGTGCATGGGTCTGCTGGTGAGGGTGATGGAGACTTATTGCTGTTAGTAATGGATGGTGGGGAGAGTGATGGACTGGTGGTGGGTGATGGGCCTGGGTGGTGAGAGTGATGGGCTTGTGTTGGGTGTGAACCGGTGGTGGGGTGATGGATCGGTTGTAAGGGTGTTGGACTGCGGTGAGGGTGATGATCGGTGGTGAGGGTGATGGATGGTGGTGAGGGGTGATGTTTCGGTGGCTGTGCCTGGTGATGGATGGTGGTAGAGGGTGATGATCGGTGGTGAGGGATGACTGGTGGTGAGGGTTGATTGGAATGGATGTGAAGGGTGTATGAACCTTACTCGATATGTGATGAACGACTTGAACGATTGTGATGAACGGTACTGTCGATTTGTGATGAAACGATGACCGATTGCGATGAGACGAATTTGATGATTGTGATAATACCGACTCTGAGATTGTGATGAACGAATTGGAATTGTGAGAACGACTGACGATTTGTGATTGAACGACTGACGATTTGTGATGACGATTGACGTTTGTTAGGAATACTGACGATTGTTATGAATTGTTGTGACTCGGTGATGGACTGGTGGCGAGTGTGATGGACTGGTTGAGGAGTGTGATGGACTTTGGTGGGTGAAGGGTGATGGACTGCGTCGGTAAAGGGTGTTGGATTGTGGTTGAGAGTGACTGGTGGAGAGTGATAGATTGTGGAGAGGGGTGATGGACTGGTGGTGAGGTGATGGACTGGTGTGAGAATGATGGACTGGTGATGAGAATTGATGGACTGGTTGGTGCGGCCCCCCCCCCCCCCCCTGTGGTGTTTTAAGGACATGGGGTGAGAGTGGACTGCGGTGGAGAGTGATGGACTGGTGGCAGAGGGGCATTGATGGGACTGGTGGTGAGGGTGATGATCGGTGGAGAGTGTGTCTGGTGGAAAGGGTTGATGGACATGGTGGTGTGGAGATGATGGACTGGTTGTTGAGACGGGTGCGACTTGTGGTGATGGTGATGGGGATGGAATGGTGGTGACGATGATCGGATGGTGGTGAGGGTGATGACACTGTGGTGAGGGTATGGAAACTCAATCGTGAGAGTGTGGAACTCGTTGATGTGAGGGTTGATGCGGCTTGCTTGGTGATGGTGATGGTGCTGGTGAGGGTGAAGTGAATGGTGACGTGAGTGATGGACTGGTGTGAGGGCTGATGGGACGGTGGTGAGGGTGAAAGGGACTGGGTGACGTGTAGTGATGGACTGGTGTGAGGGTGATGGGTCGGTGGTGAGGGTGATGGATGGTAGTGAGGGTGATGAATGGTGGTGGAGTGATGGGTGTGTGATTAGGGTGACGTGATTGGTGGTGAGGTGATGGATGGTGGTGACGGTGATAAACTATTTGTGAGAGTGATGGACTGATGGTGAGGGTGATTTGACTGGTGACGAGAGTGAGGATAGGTGGTGAGGGTGTTGGTCTGGTGGTGAAGGTGATACGGATGGTGGTCAGGCGTGATGGACTGGTGGTGAGAGTGATGGACTGGGAGTTGAGGGTTGATGGATGGTGGGAGTGGATTGATTGGTTGTGAGGGTGATGGACCTGGTGGTGATAATGGTCTAGGGTGGGGATTGTGAGGAGGATTGCATCTGTTGGAGCGAATGATCTGGTGTGAGAGTATTGACTGGTTGTGAGAGGGATGACTGGTGAGTGAGGCTTATGGGTGGTGGTGAGTGGTGATGAACTGAGGTGAGGGTGATGGATGGGTTTAACCGGTAGGTGAGAGTGATGACTGGTGGGGAGGGTATGGATCAGTGGTTAAGGGTGATGGACTGGTTGTGAGGGGCCCTGTCGGCGTGATGGATGGTGGTGAGGTTGTTGGGTCTGGTGGTGAGGGTGAATGAGACTGGTGGTGAGGGTGCCTGAACTGGTGGTGAGTCGTGTGTGGACTGGTGGTGAGGGTGATGGGCTGGTGGTGATTGTGATGAAATGGTGGTGAGATGCATTGGTGAGTGACGAGTGAGCGACCATGCGTGGTGGAGGGGAAGATGGACTGGTGGTGGCGAGTGATGCGGCTGGTGGTGTAGGGTGAGGAACCGGTGGTGAGGGTGATGGATCGGTTGTTAGGGTTATGGATGCTGGCGAGGGTGATGGCCATGGTGGTGGAGAGTGATGGACTGGTGGTGAAAGTGATGGTGGTGGTTAGGGTGGTGTTCCAGTGGTGAGGGTGTTGGATCGGTTGTTGGGTGAATGACTGGCGGTGAGGTGATGGATGGTGGTGAGAGTGATGGATGGTGGTGAAGGGGGATGGATGGTCGCGTGAGGATCTGGGAACTGCTGGTGGAGGTTGGATGGATTAGGTGCGTGATGTTGATGGACTGGTGGTGAGGGTGATGGATCGGTGGTTAGGGTGTATTACAGGTGAGTGAGGGTGATTGATCGTTGGTTGAGGGTGATGGATTGCGTTGTGAGGGTGATGAACGTCTTATCGATTGTGATGAACGACTGACGTTGTGTTGAACGATTGACGATTGTGATGATAACGGTGTGGACTGACGATTGCGATGAACGATGAGATTGTGAGAAACGACCTGACGATTGTGATGAACGACTGACGATTGTGATGATCGATTGACGTTTGTTAGGAAATAATGTCTCGATTGTTTATGATGGTTGTGACGGTGATGACTGGTTTTGACGGTGATGGGACTGGTTTTGACGGTTGATGGTTGTTGTGAAGGGTGTGGACCGTTGGTTGAGGGGTGATCGGATGTGGTGGTGAAGGGTGATGGATTTGTAGTGATGCGTGAAGGAATGATGATGAAGGGTGAAGATCTTGAAGTTCTCGCAGTTCTCTTGAAGTTTCTCGAATTGTCTCAGAAGTTCACGAAGCATCTCGAAGGTCTTGAAGTTCTCGAGTCTCGAAGTTTCTCTGACTGATCCTTGAGTTCTGGAAAGAGAATATCATTAAGTTTATGAATGCCATTACTAAGGTCACCTGTTTCAAGCTGACCATCCTTGTTCCCTCGGATAGTCCCACACTTCATTCACTTTCCCTGAGGTCAGCAAACACAAGGATTAGACAGACAACAAGAACAGACAACAATCACTAAGGAAGAGGACAACAACACAAGGAGAGGACAACAACCGAAGGAGAGGACAACACCGAAGGAGAGGACAAACAACCGAAGAGAGAGGACAAACAAACAGAAGGAGAGGGACAAAAACGAAGGAGAGGACAATAACCGTTGGAGAGGACAACAACCGAAGGGAGGAGGGACACCACCGATGGAGAGCGACAACAACGAAGGAGAGGGACAAACAACCGAAGGAGACGGACACATAACCGGAGGAGGGACAACAACCGAAGGAGAGGACAACAACGAACGGATGTGGACAACAACGAAGGAGAGGACAACAAAACCGAAGGAGAGGAAACACAACGAAGGAGAGGACAACAAACCGAATGGAGAGGACAACAACCGCAAGTGTGAGAGGACAATAACCTATGGAGAGGTACAACACCGAAGGAGAGGACAAAACAAACCAGGAGAGGACAACAACCGAAACGGAGAGGACAACACCGGAAGGAGAGGGACAACCAAGCCGAAGGAGAGGGGACAACAACCGAAGGAGAGGCACAAAACACCGAAGGAGAGGCAACAACCGAAGGAGAGGACACACAACCGAAGGAGAGGGTACAATGAACGATGGAGGGACAACAACGAGGAGGAGGACAACAAACCGAAGGAGAGGACAACAACCGAAGGAGAGGACTCATACACAGAAGGATGAGGACAACAACCGAGGAGAGGACAACAACTCCGAGGAGAGGAAAACAACCGAAGGAGAGGAAACAACCGAAGGATTAGGACAAACAACCGCAGGAGAGGACGCAACACCGAAGGAGAGGACAACAACCGAAGGGGGGACAATAACGCGATGGAGAAGGGACAACAACGAAAGGAGAGGACATACAACGAAGGTGTGGACAACAACCAGAAGGAGGAGGACAACAACCGAAGGAGAGGACACAAACCGAAGGAGAGGACAACAACCGAAGGAGTAGGGACATACAAACGAAGGAGAGGACAACAACCGAACTCAACAAACGAAGGACAAGGCAACAACAAAGAGGAACAACGAGATGCAGTTAGATGTATTAATGGGGAGGACACGCAGAGAATTTGCGCCAAGCGCAGTTATACATCCTCCTGGACAGTCCTTGACCCGACCACTACTAGATCGAGAGGACCCACTCACCCAGTAACCCACCATGGCTATGGGCCAATTAGTAACAATTTCAGATCTTCTATTTTATTTAATATTCGCATCACATATTTAATTATTAATTTATTCGATTATTTAGCTGTGTGAGTTGTATTTTAAACGTTTTTTTTGATGTACAAAAGTCTGTCCATGAGTATAACCTCTTCAGCTCGTTTCTTCTATGGAAACTGTATTGACTTAGTTATCTGTTGTCTTTTTTCTTGTAATTTATCTCTTGTTCCTCCTTTGATACGCTATACGATTCACAAGTCTCTACTCTTCTCTTTTCTGTTCTTCTTTCTCTCTCCGTCCTTCTCTTCTTTCTCTCTCTCTGCTCTACACAAACACACATACACACACACGCACACACACACACACACACACACACCACACACTCACACACGACAAAACCACACATACACACACAACCACTCATATACTAACTATGTATATAATATGAATATGATATATACTATATATATATATATCTATAATCATATATATAATATATATATATATATATACATACACATATATATATATATTATATACTATATATACTATATATAATTATATATTATATATATATATAAATTAATATATACATATATTTTATTAATTTACTTATTTATTGTGTATAATGTATGTGGTTGAGTGGGGGACTATTAATTGTGTGTGGATGAAAGTACATATGTTATGTATATGTAAGAACACTTCATTCATTATGTATGTAAATATTATTCCAGAGGTAAATATAGAATGTGGAATGTTCAATGTTTTATTAAATATATCTCCAGGAGTGATCGAGATGTGAGACAAGGAGAAGTGAGAGAGTGAAGACAGAGAAGTGAGAGATGGTGAAGTAGGAGAAGTGTGAGATGAGAAGAGACAGGAGTAAGTGGAGAAGATGAGAGAAGGACGAAGTGAGTAGATTCTATGGAGGAAGAAAGGAGAAGGAGAGATGAGTAGACAGGGTGAATGAAAGATATGAAGGACAGGAGAAGTGTGACATGTGAATAGACAGGAAAAGAGAGAGATATGAAGACAGAAGTGAGAGATTGAAGACAGGACGAAGCAGAGAGGATGTGAAGACTGGAGAAGTGAGAGTGGGAGACAGGAGAAGTGAGAGATATTGAAGACTGGAGGAGTGAGATGATATGAGACAGCGAGGAAGTGAGAGAGTGTGACAGACAGGGAAGTGAGAGGATGTGAAGACAGGAGATAGCGAAGAGATGTGAAGAAGGAGGAAGTGAGAGTGGGAAGACTGGTGGAACGAGAGAGCATGTGAAGCATGTGTACAGTGAGAAGATGTGGATAAGAAAGGAGAAGTGCAGAGATGTGAAGACTACCCAAAATGGAGATGTGAGTGATGTGAAGACTGGAGATGTGAAGTGATGGGAAGACAGGAGATAAGAGAGAGATGTGTAAGACAGGATGAAGTGAGAAGATGAGATGCAGGAGAAGTGAGAGTGTAGGATGACAGGAGGGGATATTGTTTTGAGACATGTGATAGACAGGATAAGCAGAGAGATATGAAGTACAGGAGAAGTGGACGAGATGTGAAGACAGGAAGTAGAGAGAGATGTGTGAAGATCTAGGAGTAGTGAGTGATGTGAAGAATGGAGTTGGTGAGAGCATGTGGAGAGACAGGAGAAGTGTGAGTGTGTTGAATGGAGAAGTGAGTAGTGAGAGAAAGACTGGAGAGAAGTGAGAGATAGAAGACAGGAGAAGTGAAGAGAATATGAAGACAGGAGAAGTGAGACAATGTGAAGCACAGGCAAAAGAGAGAGATATGAAGACAGGAGAATTGAGAGTGTGAAGACACGGAAGAAGCCGAGAAGATGTGAAGAAGGAGAAGTGAAGAGATTGTGAGACAGGAGAAGTGAGAGATGTGAAGACAGGAGAAGTGACGAGACTGTGAAGACAGGAGAGTTAGAGAATGAGAAGACAGGAGAAGTGAGAGATGTGTAAGACTGAGGGAGTTGAGTAGATGTGAAGACAGGAGAAGTGAGAGATGTAAAACGAAGAAGTGAGAGATGTATGATGGACAGGAGAAGGAGGATGAGAAGAACAGGAGAAGTGAGAGATATGAGACATGAGATGTGAGACATGTGAAGAAAGGAAAAGAGAGAGATATGAAGGACAGCGAGAAGTGTGAGATGTGAAAACAGGTAGAAGCGAGAGATGTGAAGACGGAAGAAGCGAGTTGGATGTGAAGACAGGAGTAAGTGCGAGATGTGAGTAAGGTGAGCTGAGAGATAAATGAAGAAAGGAGAGTACAAGTGGGCTACATGTGAAGACAGGAGAAGTGTAGGAGATGTGCTGAAGACAGCGAAGAAGCGAACGTTGTGATGTCGGAGAAGGAGAGATGTGAAGGAAAGAAGTGTGAGATGAGAATATAGAAGATGAGAGACGTCGAAGGACAGGTGATAGTGAGAATGTGAAGACAGCCGAGGAAGTGAAGAGTTGTGAATGACAGGAGAGCGAAAGATGTTGAAGGGAACAGGTGAGAGTGAGAGATGTGAAGGAAGATCGATGTGAGATGTGAAGATAGTAAGTGAGAGATGTGGAAGACTAGGGGAAGTGAGAGTTGTGAAGGAACAAGTGAGAGATGTGAAGAACTAGGAGACACGTGGAGAGGCATCGTCAAGACAGTAGAGAAGTGAGAGAAATGTGAGACAGGAGAAGTGAGAGATGTAAGAAAGGGAGAATGCGTGAAGATGTGAAGACAGGAGACAGTTGAGAGTCTGTGAACGACAGGAGAAGAGAGAGATGTGAACGAAAGGAGGGAGTGAGGATGATGGAAGACAGGACAGAAGTGAAAGATGAGATGACAGGTGGAAGTGAGAGATGTGAAGACAGGAGAAGCGCGAAAGATGTGAAGGACAGAAGTGAGAGATGTAAGACAGGAGAGTGAGAGATGTGTAGACAGGAGAAGTGAGAGATAGAAGACTAGAGAAGTGAGGATATGAAGACAGGAGTAGCGAGAGATGTGAGGGACAGGAGAAGCGGAGAGATGAGATGACAGGAGAGACGAGAGATGTGAAGACAGGAGAAGTGAGAGATGTGAAGACTGGAAAAGTGTGAGATGTGAAGTCAGGAGATTGAGAGATGTGAAGACCAGAGAAGAGAGAGATGTGAAGACATGAGTAGTGAGAGACGTGAAGGATCAGGGAGAAGTGAGAGTTGTGAGACTGGAGAAATGAGAGCATGTAAAGACAGAAGAGCGAGTACGATGTGAAGCTACAGGAGAAGTGAGAGTTGTGACAGATTCAGGAGCAAGAGGAGTAGATGTGAAGACTGGAGGAATGTGAGTGAGTGAAGGACAGGAGAAGTGAAAGATGAGATGCCAGGAGACATGAGAGATTGTGAAAGACAGGGGAGTAGCGAAAGATGTGATAGACAGAGTGAGAGATGTGAAGTCTCAGAGAAGTGAGAGATATGAAGACAGGGAGAAGCGAGAGGTAGTGAAGACAGCGAGAAGCGAGCGATGTGAGACAGGAGAATGCGAGAGGATGTGAAGTCAGGAGAGATTGAGAGATGTGAAGTCAGCGTGAAGCTGAGTGATGTGTAAGAGGAGAGTGAGTGATGTGAATGACAAGGAGTAAGAGTGCAGATTTGAAAGACAGGAGAAATGAAGATGTTGATGATAGAAGTGAGAGATGTGAAGAATGGAGAAGTGAGAGAATCCTCTCTCACCACAAGTCCAACACGCGAACTTAACCGCACTTTTCCTTCGAACTCACCACCCAGTCTCCAGTGACACCTTCAGTTACAGTCTGCTCAGCCGTCAAAATCAGTTCATCACTCACCACAGTCCTTTCACGACTCCACCAGCAGTCCATCACCATACCACAGCAAGGTCCATCTCCTCAACAATTCACCACTAGTCTATCATCATCTACCACAGTCATCTTCTCTCTAAAAATCTAGTCGTAACCACTACTCTCCCACGTGTCCATCACCTCATCAGATCAGACTTTTTCCCTCACACCCGCCTTCCCCCTCCAACCACTCCGGCCGCTCACCAGCACCTCACGTGCTATCACTACTCACAGCAGTCGCTTACACTTCATCACCAGTAGCAGTCCCCTCACGACCAGAGTCCTAACCCTCACCACCAGTCCTTCAGCACTTAAGCAACTTCAATCCACCTATCCTCACCTTCATCCCTCATTCTCACCACCAGTCCAATCTACTCACCACATCTTCCTATCTAACCCTCTACACTCCACCAGGCTTCCATACCTTTCTACATCACTCGCAATCAACCATCTTTTACTCACAAAATTGTCATCACCCATCTGTACCACTCCGCATCACTCTCACACCAGTTCCATCACTCTTCCCTCCACAGTCCTCAAAACCCTCACATCAGCTCTCCACTCCTCACCTAAAAGTAGATGTTCGTAGACCAAAAGCTTTATTAGATTATTATTGGTGTGCATGAAAGTACTTTGAGAGAACAGAAGGCCGTGGACTGCATATTATATTCTTATTACCAAATTCTGGGTGATATATAATTTCTCTGATAGGATATGTTCTTGTTCTAGTGACGCTGGATCGATCGCAGTGTGTCATTGTGTGACCTGGCATCATCAGGTGTTTCTTGTGTGACCATGGTAATTATCAGTGTATCTTGTGTGGTGGACCTGGCAAATCATCAGTGATATTTGAGTGACACTCCCGGCATCCTCAGTGTATCTTGTGAGTTGTGACCTGGTCATTTTCAAGTGGTATCTTTTCGTTTGTGACCTAGCGCAATCATCAGTTGTATCTCTTTGTGTTGATCCTGGGCATTATAGTGTAATCTTGTGTGACTGGCATCAATCAGGTGATCTTTGTTGACACCAGTCCCATCATTCAGTGTATCTTGTGTGACCTTGGCATACGACTCAGTAAGGGTCCATTGGTTTGCGGATGTTTTTTTTTTCATGTGAGTTAATGAGAGAATCAAATCGGATGAGGATCAGGCCAGGACCTACAAAGAGTCTGGAACAGGCTACAACGATGCTCCCAGCAACTGCTTCTTGAGTTTACACCCTGTAAAAGATGCAGATTCAGAAGATTGAAGGAACCGGCAAACGCAGACCGGCAGCACACCTAATATAGTTTAGATGCAAAGGACTGCAAACCTCACTGAAGGAAAAAAGATTGGTGAGTATAACACCGAGCAAAATCTCCATGAGGCGAATAATAGCTAACAGCTGCAGCTACTCTTGCGCGCTGGCAAAGCCTACGGTTAGCGTCCGATACTCTGTAAGGATTAAAAAAAAAAATTTTGTTCATTCAAAGACCTTTGTATACACATACGTAGGCCCATACCGGAGTATGCAGCACCAGTTTAAAGAATCCACAACTAGTCAAGCTCGTCAAGGAAATTAGGAAAAAAGATGCAAGGTTTGAACTAAGGGACTGTGCAGAGAGCTAAGGGGAATGTCCTACGAAGAAAGGTTGAGGGAATCGGCGCTCTGACGACACTGGCGGACAGGAGGGGCAGGGGAGACATGATACGACATTATAAACATACTGGCGGAATGGCAAAGGTGGCAAAGACGGATGTTCAGAGATGGGTCACAGACAAAGAGGTCACAATTGGGAAGTTGAGACTCAGATGTCATCAACAGGGATGTTAGGAAAGTATTTTTCAGATATAGAGTAAGTCAGGCCGTGGAATAGCCTAGAAAGTTGGGACGTAGTGGTGGCGTGGACAACCATACATAGTTTAAAGGCGATGTTGATAAAGCGCATGAGGCGGTAGAGAGTGAACTAGTAAACATATTAGCGAAGAGGCGGTGCCAGGAGCTATGATTCGACACTGCAAACCACTAACTGTGACAGTACAAATACGGGGACAAGGTGGAAAGAGGAGAGAGAGGAAGAAAGGGAAAGGGGGGGGATCAGGCAGGGGTGAAGCTGGGAGGGGGCCGGAAGCCGGGGGCTGTGGGGCGGGGAACCCAAAGGCGTGGGCGGGCGGGGGGCAAACGCAAAGGCGGGCGGGCCGCCCCTGCCCCACGGGGTACGGGGCGGGGGGAAAGGGGTTGGCCCCCCGTCCCCCCCGGGGCCCCGGCGCCCTGTTCCCACCTTCCTTTTGCTTAACCGCCGGCGAAGGGGAATGGAGCCCCCCCCAGGCGACCCCCCCCCCCCGGGGCCCTTTTTCCCCCCCCCGAAAAAATTTACCCAAGGGACAAAAGAAAACCCAGAAGCCGAGGAGTGCCCGATTCCGAAGGGGGCGCCCCGAATGCGGAAACCACTTGCTTTTTGGGGGGTTGGGCCGGAAAAGGCAATAAAGAATTTATGCGACCCTTAAGCAACGGGGGGGTGCGGTGCGGGAAATGGGCAACGGTTAAAAAAACTGCGCCACATTTGCACGTAGGTGGGATATTTGCAGGATTGGCCAAAAAACAAAGGCAGTGGGAGGAAAAATATTAAATTGACCGGGAAAGTAACTGCTGTTTTGGTGATCAGTGTAAAAAGTTGTTTTTGGGATATAGACGGAAGGGGTTTTTAGATTTTGGAGGATTAAGGAAGAGGCTTTTGGGAATTGGAGGATGTGTTGGGAAAAAATTGGTAGGAGTTGAGGGTTTGGAGGAGGGGGTTGGGGGTTGGAAAGTTAGGGGGGGTTTTTGTTAGAAAGGGGGCTGGGGTCCGGGTTTTTTTGGGGGCCCCGGATTTTTTGGGGGTTTTTTGGGTTTGGGGGGGAAAGGGGGGGGTTTTGGGGGGGGGGGGGGGCCCGGGGGGGGGGGTTTGGGGGAAAAAGGGGGAAAAAGGGGGGGTTTTAAAAAAAAGGGGGCCCGGGCCCCAAAAGTTTTTAAAAAAAGGGGGGGGGGTGGGGGGGGGGGGTAAACCGGGGGGGGGACGGGGGGGGGTAGGGGTTTTTTTTGGGGGAAAAAGGGAGGGGGCGGGGGGGGGGGGGGGGGGGGGGGGGTTTTTTTTTTTGGCCTTTTTGGGGGGGGGGCGGGCCCTTTGGGGGGGGTTGGGGGGGGAATGCGAAAAAAACCCCCTGGGGGGGAAGAGAATTTTGTTTTTTCTCAGATCTTCCTTACAAATTAATGAGGGATATTTATAAGCAACACGAAAGGGGGAACCAAAATTGTAAAATTTCAGGTTGTGCCCCTCTTCTCCACAAAAAACAGACATGACGGAAAGTGCGAATCTAAAATACAAGACTAAGCTTTCCAAGAAGTAAAAAATGGCTCCAACTCAGTTTGACCCCAAAACTGCTAAAAATGGTGCCAATAACAAATTCGCTGTGCTGGAAAAACTAAGTTGGGGGAGTGTATTTTCCACAGGGGAAAATTTTTTGTGGATCCGCCTGTAGTTTGGCGATAGCAGCGGAGGGGGAGATCTGAAGAGGAATTCTGTGTTGTTCTTGATCTTTTTCACTATGCACGTCGGTGGGTTTTTGCGCAAGTGTGGTGATCGTTTTGGGGCAATTCAGAAAGTTGTGTTGGAAAGCAGGGGTGGAGGTCTTGATATCATGGCCCTCATAGCTACAGGTCGTGCAGAACTTTTTAGCAATTCCATCAGTGTTGGATTTGAAGGTACCTTTCTGCTTCAATATAAATGGGGCTTATTTAGTAATAATATATGGCGGGCCCTGGTCATATCAGTAAAAGTTATTTTTAACATGGGGAAGCAGTAGGGATTTTGATGATGCGCTCCACTGTGCCCCAGGAGTTTTGATTTTCACTGAAGGTCTTAGGTCTTTAGTTTTGTTTGAGAAGTAAGAAGTTTGTCCCGTTTCTTGGGGAAGAATTTCCTTGGCCCTAAACCAGAGAGGACATGACGGGAAAACCTCGATGGTGAGAGTGGGGGTGGCGGCGGTGGTGACAGTTTT
>NC_069403.1:107797430-107816157 GCF_026875155.1 Cherax quadricarinatus | reverse complement strand
ACAAAACCACTGTAATACACACAGCACGACTGTCACACACACAGAACGACTCTCAAACACACAGCACGACTGTCACACACACACACAGCACGACTGTCACACACACAGAACGACTGTCACACACACAGCACGACTGTCACACACACAGCACGACTGTCACACACACAGTACGACTATCACACATACAGCACGACTATCACACACACAGCACGACTGTCACACACACAGCACGACTGTCACCCACACAGCACCACTATCATACACACAGAACTGTTATCATACACATTACACTACTATAATACAGACAACACCACTATAATGCTTGGAACACTAATATTTATACACAGAGCACCACTATAATACTCGGAACACTAACATTTATACACAGAGCACCACTATAATACACATGGAATCCTTATAATGCACACAGCACTACTATAATACACACAGCACCACTATCATATACACAACACCATTAATATATGCACTGCACCACTATAATACAAAATTACTATAATATACACAGAATCACTATAATACACTCAACTTACATAGCACCAACTGCATTGTTATCATACAGTAATTTCTATAGCACACCACAACACTATAATACCATCTGCATCACCATGCCTTGCGTTGAATGACCCACGGGGGTTTTAGCGCTTAACATGAATAATGTGGCAACACACATTATCACTGCTTTTGCAGAGGTGCTCAGAATACAACAGTTTAGAAGCATATCGTACAAAGAAAACACAACATACCCCTCCAAACTGCCAATATTCCATACCCCTCCTTTAAAGTGCAGGTATTGTACTTCCATTTCCAGGACTCAAGTCCGGACTATATGAAAATAGCCGGTTTTCCCTGAATCCCTTCACTAATATTACCCCGCTCACACTCCAACAGATCGTCAGGTCCCCAAATATCATTCGTCTCCATTCCAAATCCTATCTAACACGCACATGCACGCTTGCTGGAAGTCCAAGCCCCTCGCCCACAAAACCTCCTTTACCCCCCCTTTCCAACCCTTTCGAGGACGACCCCTACCCCTCTTTCCTTCCCCTATAGATTATATGCTTTCCAAGTCATTCTACTTTGATCCCCTTCTCTCTAAATGACCAAACCACCTCAACAACCCCTCTTCTGCCCCCCTGACTAAAGCTTTTATTAACTCCACACCTTCTCCTAATTTCCACAATCCGAATTTTCTGCATAATATTTACACCACACATTGCCCTTAAACAGGACATTCTCCACTGCCTCCAACCGTCTCCTCGCTGCTGCATTTACCACCCAAGCTTCACATCCATATAAGAGTGTTTTGGGATACTATACTTTCATAATTCCCTTCTTTGCCTCCATAGATAACGTTTTTTGACTCCACATATACCTCAACGCACCACTCACCTTTTTTTTCCCCCATCAATTCTATGATTAACCTCATCCTTCATAAATCCATCCGCCGACACGTCAACTCCCAATATCTGAAAACATTCACTTCTTTCCCTACTCCTCCTCCCCAATTTTGATATCCAATTTTTTTCTTTATCTAAATCATTTGAACCCTCATCACCTTACTCCCTTTTTTATGTTCACTTTCAACTTTCTACCTTTACACACATTTCTCAAACTCATCCACTAACCTTTGCAATTTTTTTTTTGAAAACTTCCATAAGCACAGTATCATCAGCAAAAAGTAACTGTGTCAATTCCCATTTTTTAAAATTTTATTCCCCATAATTTAATCCCACCCCTCTCCCGAACACCCTAGCATTTACTTCTTTTACAACCCCATCTATAAAAATATTAAACAACCATCCCCCTGTCAAACCACTTTTCCCCGGGAAAGTATTCCCCTCTTTTCTAAAACCCCCTAACCGAGGCCTCACATCCCATAAAAGCTTTAAGATTTATAACTTACCCCCTATTCCATATACTTGCAACATCTCCCCACATTGCTCCTCTATCCACTCTATCATATCCCTTTTTCTAAATCCATAAATGCAATAAAAACTTCCCTCCCTTTATCTAAATACTGTTCACATATATGCTTCAATGTAAACACTTGATCTACACACCCCCTACCCACTCTGAAGCCCCCTTGCTCGTCCGCAATTCTACATTCTGTCTTACCTCTAATTCTTTCAATTATAACCCTACCGTATACTTTTCCTGGTATACTCAGTAAACTTATTCCTCTATAATTTTTACAATCTCTTTTGTCCCCTTTCCCTTTATATAAAGGGACTAACATGCTCTCCGCCAATCCCTAGGTACCTTCCCCTTTTTCATACATTTATTAAAAAAAAGTACAACCACTCCAACACTATACCCCCCCCTGCTTTTAAACATTTCTGTCATGATCCCATCAGTTCCCAGTGCTTTGCCCCCTTTCATTCTACGTAATGCCTCACGTACCTCCACCACACTTACATTCTGCTCTTCTTCACTCCTAAAAGATGGTATACCTCCCGGGCCAGGCATGAATTACCGCCTCCCTTTCTTCCTTAACATTTAAAAGTTCCTCAAAATATTCTCGCCATCTACCTAATACCTCCCTCTCCCCATCTACTAACTCCCCTACTCTGTTTTTTAACTGACAAATCCATACTTTCCCTAGGCTTTCTTAACTTGTTTAACTCACTCCAAATTTTTTTTCTTATTTTCATTAAAATTTCTTGACAGTGCCTCTCCCACTCTTTCATCTGCTCTCCTTTTGCACTCTCTCACCACTCTCTTCACCTTTCTTTTACTCTCCATATACTCTGCTCTTCTTATAAACACTTCTGCTTTGTAAAAACCTCTCGTAAGCTACTTTTTTCTCTTTTTATCACACCCTTTACTTCATCATTCCACCAATCACTCCTCTTTCCTCCTGCCCCCACCCTCCTATAACCACAAACTTCTGCCCCACATTCTAATACTGCATTTTTAAAACTATTCCAACCCTCTTCAAACCCCCCCACTACTCATCTTTGCACTAGCCCACCTTTCTGCCAATAGTCGCTTATATCTCGCCCGAACTTCCTCTCCCTTAGTTTATACACTTTCACCTCCCTCTTACTTGTTGTTGCCACCTTCCTCTTTTCCCATCTACCTCTTACTCTAACTGTAGCTACAACTAAATAATGATCCGATATTCAGTTGCCCCCCTATAAACATGTACATCCTGGAGCCTACCCATCAACCTTTTATCCACCAATACATAATCTAACAAACTACTTTCATTACGTGCTACATCATACCTTGTATATTTATTTATCCTCTTTTTCATAAAATATGTATTACTTATTACCAAATTTCTTTCTACACATAGCTCAATTAAAGGCTCCCCATTTACATTTACCCCTGGGCACCCCAAATTTACTACTACTCCCTCCATAACATTTTTACCCACTTTAGCATTGAAATCCCCAACCACCATTACTCTCACACTTGATTCAAAACTCCCCACGCATTCACTCAACATATATATATATATATATATATATATATATTATATATATATATATAATATATAATTATATATATATATATATATATATATATATATATATATATATATATATATATATATATATTATATATATATAAATATGTCGTGCCGAATATGTGAAACTGGTCAGTTAGCAAGAACTCATATAAAATCAAGTCTTTTTTTTAAATTTTATCTTACACGTTTAAAGATATATTTTTTTCATTAATGTTAATGTAAAAATTTCTAATTTTGCATCAAAAGAATCTTAGAAAACTTACCTAACCTTATTATAACATGAACAATTTATTTTAGCCTAACCGAACTAAATATATTTTAGATTTGTTTACAATAATTTAATACTAAACAAACACAGTGAAATATATTTTTTTCGTTAGGTTCAGCATGATTTTGGTGAAATTATTGCATACAACTATTTTCGCTTGGCCTATATGCAATATAAGCGTTTCTATTTACCAAGATCGCAAATTCTGCCTATTTCGGCACGGCATACAACAACATACTTATATATATATATATATATATATATATAATATCTATATATATATTATATATATATATATATATATATATATATTATATATTATATATATATATATAGATATATATAAGTCGGCCGCATAGCAGAACTAGCGATCTTGGCTTAAATACAACGCATCATCTTGCCATAATGACAAGTGAAAATTTTGTATGCAATAATTTCGTCAAAACATTTTGAACCTAATGGACGATAAAAAAATATTTTCACTGTGTTCGTTTAGTATTAATTACTGTAAACAAATCTAAAATATATTAGTTGGGTTAGGCTAAAAAAAATTGCGCTTGGAATAATAAGGTTAGGTCAAGTTTTCTAAGTTTTCTTTTGGTGCAAATTATAATGTTTACATAAACAATATAAAAAAATATATCTTTTACACGTATGAGGAAAATTTAGAAAGGACTTAACTTTGAAATGAGTCTTGCTAATTGAATCATTTTACTATTCGGCACGACATATATAAATATATATATAATATTATATATATATATATATATATATATAATATATATTTATATATATATATATATAAATATATAAGTATCTATACATATATATAGATATAATATATATATATATATAATATATAATAATTATAATTTATATATAGATAATATATATATATATATATATATATATATTACAGACACTGAAAAATATATACATGTGAGCGTCTCTCTAGCTGTGTTACACAACTGATGTAACAACAGTGTTGTAACAACAGTGGTATATTACACCCAAACCACCAAGTGAGGTGGGCTGCGCGGGCGAGTTCCTGTTTTTTTTTTTTTTTTTTTTTTTTTTTTTTTTTTTTTTTTAACGTATGTGCATTACCCACGTTCCTCATAGTTTTTTAGATATTTTCCCTCGAACTGTTCAGATTTTTCTTACCATGACAGATTTTTTCCTTTTCTGGCTGGGTTGGGTGTCCTTCTCAGTCCACTCCACTTTTCTTCTGCGTTTTTTGGCTCTAATCAAATCAATCAAGTCTTGTACTCCAGGAACGCTTCCTCTGGGCCTCTCTCGTAGACTGGCAAAAAGCCAGTTTTTGCATGCGTTTAGGGAGGGTCATTCTCAGGAACTTTTCTTTGTTCCTGAAGAGTATGGCGAGCTGTAAGCATCAGAGGGGGTGGGGGGGGGGTTTTGGCAGGCTTGCTGTCTCGTACCCTCTGGTCCACCCAGTCAAGGTATATTTTTTATTTCGCTAGAGGTATTCGGGGAGAATGCAGTTTCCTTTCCTCGTAAAATTTCCAAAATCAATTAAATGTTGTTTTAGAGTCCTTGTTTCGGTATCCTTAATGCAGATATTCTCAATTTTTGATTTCATGGGGAATCCCATAAGAGCCCAGTTTGCTGGTACCAGTGGTGACAAAAGACCTTCCATCAATGTCTAGTATGTTGTCTTGGTTGAGTAGTTTTTCGTTTGCTATACTCATAAAGGGATCAACCGTGGTACTTTGTATGGAGGAAATCGATTCAATTTTCCACTCCCTTACAGAATTGCGTTCTTTAACATCCTTAACCCGTAACCCGACTTTTCCAGAGTTCCTCTTCAAAAGGCGTCATAGGGTCCTCTAGGGTCACTGCCTATGAACTTTTTGATGACAAAATCATGACTGGGGCTTCGAACCTCGCCAGCAAACCGGCCAGCAGCACACCTTCTCCCAGGAGGTGTGGTTTTACTTCGTTCTGAATGCCTTTACTTCATCTACAGTAGATCTTCGTCCCACTCCTCTCGGCAAAGCTCTGTAATTTTGCTGCTTAACCTCCTCCACACAGCGCTCGGGATTGTTTTTGCCATTGTATTGTAAGACCATAAGAACTGATCGAATCTTGCAACACAAATCCCATAGTTTGATACTGTGTTTTATTACAAGTGGTAATGTTTGTATTATAGTTATATTGTGTGTAGTATAGGTAGGGCTAGAAATTACAGTGCTAATGTAGTATTATATTTTATTGTGAGTATTATATTAGATTTAGTATTATAGTTATATAGTGAGTATTATAGGTTAAGTTTCGAATTAACGGATGTGTAAGGATTAAGTGATGTGAATATTATAGGGAAGTTGAGTGTATAATAGTGATGCTTTCAGTATCATGTGATGTGATTATCCATATTGATATAGTTGAATAGTGAAGACGTGAGTAATGATATAATGTTTTGTGTTCATAGTGGTGCTGGTATATGATCGGTGATGATGTGTTGATAGTGATGCTGTGTATGAGTCATCTTGCGAAGTATGACTAGGGTGTATGTGTATGATACTGATGCAGTGTGAATATAAAAGTGCTGGATAATTACAGAGGTGCTGGCTGTTTGAAAAAGGACTGTAGGTCAGGATAGTGATGTGTGTATATCCATAGTGATGTATGTATTATATTGTGCTACGAACTATTGTGGTGTATGCATTAGAGTTATGCTGAATGTTTTATAGTGGTCCTGTAGTATTATAGTGATGCCTGAGTGCATGAAAGGGATGATAATGTATGATATGGTGCTGTGTGTTCATATTTCATTGTGTGTAATCATAGTGATAACTGTTTTATATTATATGTAGTACCGTGTGACGTGTGATGTAGTACAGAGTGACGGTGTAGTGTAGTAAATAGTGACTGTATGTATTGCAGTGTTACGTGTAGTGTATACAGAGTGACGTAATATGCAGTGCAATGTGACGTGGTATGGTAGCAGATTGATGTATAGTGTAAATATTGTAACTTGTGTAGTGTAATATATGGGTTGTGGGGATGTGTAGTATAGTGTGTTGAGTGGAAGTGTAGTATAGTGTGACATGTATGTTGAATTAGAGTGACGTGTGTAGTTTAGTATAAGTGGGATGTGTATAGTGTAGTGTGAAGTGGTAGTGCATATAGTGTCGATATGTGTAGTGTAGTATAGTGTGATGGTGTGTAGTGGAGTAATTAGTGTAATGTGTGTAGTGTGATGGGCATAGTGTAGTGTGGTGTTGCATAGGATGTACATTAATATTGCAGGTCAATTGTAATGAGGTGCGTAGTGGTAGTGATGTGTGGTAGTGGGTAAGTGTGTAGTGTATTGACATGTCAAGTGTAATGATGTGTGTTAGTGTAGTGAGTGTTGGATTGTAGTGATAATATGTAGTGTATTTATATATAAAAATAGTGTTGTGTATCGTATAAACTTGTGTTTGTAGGACGTGTGTGGTAGTTATAGTGTAGTTATGTATATATGTATGACGTGTGGCAGTGTAGTGACCTGTGTACTGTATTAGTGATGTGTGTTGTGGAGAGTATGTAGTGCGTTGTGTACACATTTTAGTGATATGACACAGACACAGACCAGACAGACAAATTCGACACAGATTCTGCTTTTACTCTCGCCCTGGCAGGTCATAGTCAGCGCTTCCTACTTACTTTACTCTGTCCCCTACGACCCCGTTGGAGAGGGGAACCTTCACCAGCGGTCGTCTTCGTCTTGACTTGCATGATGACCTACGCAAATCGTGTAAAATCCAAGCCAAAAAGTGGTACCGATGATGAATCAACGAAGCTTGCCTTGCCACTGTCTGTGCAGGGAGCATTGCAAGTGAAATTCTATGCATTGGTCACAGAAAGAAGCATTCATGGTTGATGTCACGATGATGCTGAACAAGAAGCTACTACAGAAAGCCACCACTCCTCTTAACTGCTCAAGGATATTCTGTTACCATTCCTCTCCTGCCCTCAGGCAAGAATATCAGTATTCCCTAAAAAAACTGGACAAGATTCTGACATCTCAATCAATGACTGAACACAAAAAGCCATCCAATTGAAACTCAAATACTTGGGCTACTGTTGATAGCATTACCAAAATCCCGATGCATCGTCTATTGCTCAAGGTCACGACGTGAAACATGGCTGTCAACTGCTCCGGACGAAGGTCGTTGCTATTTACTACTACTACATCAGTCCCCACCTACATAGAAGCAGAGAGATACCACTAATTCCACATTGCGGGAACTGTTATTATTATCTTCACACCACCAAAGCATGTCCAGTAAAAGACAAGAAGTTCTGAACTACATTGGTAGTGAGGGACACACCTTCAGTTCCTGTAGCTGCAGCTGCTCCAACCACAACCAGCGTGTTTAAACTGCAAAAGTAATGATCATACACTGCAGCAAACTGCCGACAAGAATGGTATAGTATGAAGAAAAACAAGATGCAACAAGAAAAAATCTACCAACAACACACCAACGTAATGCCGCCAAATTGCAAAGTTGCAAGCAACACTACGAAATTACTCAAGCACTCACCCGCCCTCCACCACCATCACCTCCTCCACATGTACGTAACGAAGATCCATATGTCTACAATAAAGCTCATATGCAGAACTGGCTGTTCCTGATCTTGAACTCTATCATCAACGAGTTATTTGCATTAAATAACATGCCAGCATTTACATTTCCAGCATCGCCACCGTCTGAAGAAAATCTCAAATTTCACCAAAGACTTTAGTCACACCTCGGATGTAGCAGATCCATCACCACCATCAACTAGTGACGTCACCTCCAACAACGCCAATGAGGAAGCCTTCACCGCCACCACTCTCATTGAAACCGACCCAATCAAAGCCTTTCACCAAACATCTCCCCTATTCGTCACTGAAGATAACGAATATTCACTTCCCTCCTTCAACATACCTAACAAAAAGAAAAACAGCAAAAAAAATCATCATCTAACAACTCTTCGACAAGATAAAGAGGAAGATACTAAAAAATATACTCAAGGACTGGAATCAACTCTAAAACAACAGAAAAATATCATCAAGACATGCTGCTTCATGAACTTATTCTCTCCTCATCGAAAAAAAGTCAAGTTTACCATCGATTTTTCCTGCTCAGCTGAACACTTCGTACAATGAACTTTCCTACTATTTCTAAAAGGCCATTGTAGACCAACTAGAAGATCCAGCCAAAAACACTTGCTGACACGTATAATTTTGCTCCTCTACAACGTTTAAACGTCTTGAAAACGGAACTGAATCGTAAAACAACGCCATGACTCCAATCAACGATGAGCTCCTTCCATGTCGCCTGCAGCCGCCTATCATCATTCAAGGTGGGCAGTAATCATCCATCCACAAGATGTAGCCAGGCACCTGCCTGAGTTCCTGTTGGCCTTCTCACATTGTCTTCGTCAGTATTTCCTGAAATACATCTCCATCTATGCCTCCATACTTTTCGGTACCTACATGTCCCAAAAGTGGTTGGGCCACTTGCCCTTGATTCCTCCTCTTCCCTCCTCTCCCCATCCTTTTCCAGTTATTTCCATCCTTCCTTATCCTTCTCCTTCCATCTTACGACAGCTCGCGTCGTCCTCGATTCGATTCCGATTCGAAGTTTCCTTACACTAACCTCACCTTCACTCACCTTTACACTCACTTTACGTTCACGCACCTTACTAACTCCATCTTCACGCCAGCTCACCTCACTCACCTTACTTTCACTCGACCTTCCCCTTCCTTGAATTATTAAACAACGACAGCATTCCAGTGCTTTTTCTTGTTTATTACGTCTCATGAAAACAAACATTTTGCCCCAAATTAGCCGGTAATTCAATTTTCACCAAGTAAGCCAGCCCATCTGAACTAATTTGCAACTGAATAAACTATATATAAATTTACTTGCAGCATCAAACTTCAATGAACACAACAGTTTCAGATAACAATTTAATAGACAACTGACCTAAAACCGACGTTCCAGGTACATTTTACATGAAGCTCCATAAACCACTCTAACAACTTACTGGCAAAACTTGAGATCTCTGACTCTGATCAGGCAACTCATATCCTTCAATATTCCAACAGGGTCTTGTTTAACCTGGAAAATTTATGATAATTGACGTAGTTATCGACAATGGTCCCCTTAGTAAAACACAAGTAAGAAAATAATTTTCAATAATAGTTCCGAAGAGTCAGAGGTAGTGCAGTGATAATTCACAAGGAGAAAACACTACAACTACCACTCAGTTTTAAAACCCATGAAGGAATTGTAAACTAGTTACAGTCTATACCAAATGTGTAGGAAAATTCATACAATGTTGACAAGCAAAAACTGCACCCTCTACATAAACTAAATTTCTTTTTCCTCGCCCCACTAGGAATGGTTCTACAGATGAACATTTACAATCGTCATGTTAGTTCAAACTCTCAGCAGATATACTCCCATCACATGGTTATCGGGGAATATATGCAGAAATGTCTTTCCTAGTGTGTTTCCCGTCCGTGCTCATCCAGTGTCAACGGAAAGGGAACTACTCGGGGCCCTTCCGTTGTAATTCGTACCAGAAGCCTTTTCTTGCAGGTTCAACCAAGCATCACATTATACTTACGAACGCAATGTACACATCTGACAAAGACTATAGGAGGCAAGGGTATACCGGACAAGCTCTAGTGAGTAATAAGTCTCTAGAGCATCAGAGCACTTGGGCAGCAACTTCGCTCTCCATCTACTAAAATTTTAAAACAATTCCTGGCGTTTCAAAATTAGCGTCGAAGACCATTTCTAGACCCAAGCACAGTACCCAATGTTTCCTTAAAAAGGTCTCTTAAGAAGACATTTTGGCATTTAAGTCAATAACAGCCTTTTTCCCAGAGTTGTACAAGTTGTGAAGAAACATTTCGACGCGTAGTAGATACATTTGGATGCGTGTCCTTACACCTGTTTCATTTCATCTAGCAGCGAATAGGTACCTGGTGTTAATCGAGGTGCTGGTCGCATCTCCTGGGGACAAGAACGAGCCACAATGTAATAAGACAGACAGTCCTCATGACGCACTGACTTTCGTGGTTTATCCAGGTGGCAAACCCCCCGGGGTGAGAAATCCGAACGAAATCGTATCGTATCTGATTGCAAGCCAACTGGGCCACTCACGTGGTTTGGAATTTCTATTGCAATGTAAGGAAAATTTATCTATAGGAGAGTGAATGTTATGGATGGTAGTTTGTTTAGCAGTGTGAATGTATGGTATGGTAGTTTATTTGACGAGTGTGCTTGTGAAGGTAGGGTGAGTGGTCAGCACCCTCTACCCTCCCCCGCACCTCTTTTTCCTCCATACATGGTGAGGTACGGCGGGGCTCCATCTGCGCAACTCACTTGACACTACAGCCCCAACACATCTGTAAGTATTTTCCTCTGTTATTGTCTGAATTAGGAAATTTTGTCTCGAAGATCACTCTTATGTTTAATTTTGAGACTCGTTTTATTCCTGCCTTGACTTGAATTTCAAGTAATCATTTGGTTTTTAGTCCTCATCATTCTTTTTAAAGTCCTATGCCTCTATGTAGAGATTGATCGAGTGGTGGGTAACAGGGTTTTTTTCATTCATTGTTAGCCTTGAAATCAAACATAACCACTGGCGGAATAGAACCCCCCGCGATCAGAATGCCGGCTAGGGTCATTTGGCACAAGCTGAGGGTGTTTGAGGGGGGACGACCTCACTTTGGTCACACAACGTCACTTAAATCTACATACTCTGCGAACTGTGGTTCAGCTGGAACCATACCCTGGGCACAGACCGGGCCGCGGGGGCGCTGACCCCCGGAACTCTCTCCAGGTAAATACCCGGGCAGCTACACATCATTCTTCAAGTGGTGACTACATCTGAGTTCCTGGTATCTTGGATGGTGTAGTTCCTGGTATCTTGGATGGTGTAGTTCCTGGTATCTTGGATGGTGTAGTTCCTGGTATCTTGGATGGTGTAGTTCCTGGTATCTTGGATGGTGTAGTTCCTGGTATCTTGGATGGTGTAGTTCCTGGTATCTTGGATGGTGTAGTTCCTGGTATCTTGGATGGTGTAGTTCCTGGTATCATTGGATGGTGTATCCTGGTATCTTGGCTGGTTAGGTCCCTGTATCTTGATGGTGGTAGTTCCTTATCTCGGATGGTTAGTTCCTGGTATCTGGATGGTGTAGTTCCTGGTATCTTGGATGGTGTAGTTCCTGGTATCTTGGATGGTGTAGTTCCTGGTATCTTGGATGGTGTAGTTCCTGGTATCTTGGATGGTGTAGTTCCTGGGATCTTGGGATGGTGATAGTTCCTGTATCTGGATGGTGTAGTTCCTGTATCTTGGATTGTAGTTCCGTATCCTTGGATGGTGTAGTATCCTGGTATCTTGGATGGTGTAGTTCCTGGTATCTTGGATGGTGTAGTTCCTGGTATCTTGGATGGTGTTACGCAGTGTGCTACAGAAAAATATTTATATAAAATAACGCTTCATATACAATGTCATTTTCCGTGTAGTCTACTGAAAGTGGACGTGTATATTCCCTGAAAGCGAATGCGTTTTATTCCTGTCAGTCAGGCAGTGACCAGGCAGATGTGGTGTGTAGGAGTAGGTTACTCACAACACAGGAAGCAACATGTAGTGGTTTGAGTATGTGGTATTGGTTAGGTTTTTTTTAGTGTTACTATTTTGTTTTGTTTAGGTGCTTCTCATTTATTTGTAAAGTCCTAGTGTGTAAGAGCTTGTGTTTTGGAGAGCATTTAATATTTTAATTGTAGGTTAAGTAGCCGGCAGGAAGGGGGGAAGGTCTTAAACCTCCCTGTGTACATATGTTGTTTAACTCATTAGTAGCAGTGTGTTAGTGAGCTAATGTGAAGTGGAGTGTGGTGGTTTTTTGTAGTAGATTGTAAGTTGTATATAAGTTACTTATTATAATAGATATATTATAATAATATATCTGCTTGGACCCAACGTTAATAATTAATAATAATTAATATTGTATGCATATACTATCCTATTCACTTAATAATATTTACCGATGCATTTTTAAATAGCTAAAATAATGTTATGGTGCTCGTAGTATTACCTCCCTTATTATAGCTTTTTTTTATATGTTATTAAAAAACAGTACAGCAGTACAAAATGTGCCAAATAGAAATAACATAAAAATATAACTAAAGTTCTTAGAACCAAATGGCTCTATAACCCTCTGAAAAATTCAATCAGAAAGCAAAAACTTACAACTAAACGTCTCAAAACAACAACCAGTAACAGAGTATTAACCTATCATATATAACTTTAAAACAACATTAAACATACCATATTAGAATGGACGGGAGGCCCTAACATTTATAAAGGCCAAAACGGATATATAAAGATAACACAAAGAAAAACCTGATTTCACAAAAAAAAATAAAACCCATGCACATGCATACATGTACACAAACAAAACAGTAGTATAAAAATATTTGAATCAACAAAATCAAACACGGATTATTGACATCATAACCGATAATAAACAGAACCAATTACATTTACCATTAAAAACATAATGACTCAAGACTTGGGTCATTACAAGACAGAAACACCTCCAAAACATGACAAAACCTTCCGGGGTTGCACTTCATTCTTTACACAAAATAACAATAATATTCAAGGCGCTCTCAAAGCTCCACAACCCACACATCCATGACAACCAGAATCACAATCCAGATCACATCACCACCCGCTCATGCCCCTCCCCCCCAGGAGACGAGCCCTGCGTACCCATCTGACTTATACACCGGGCCAATTTTAAAATCCCATAAAGAAAAAGGGGGAGAACCTTACTATCGTACATATACATATTCATCACTAGATTCACACGAGGATTTCTATCGGGTAGCCTCCTAATCCTTCCGAAAATATCTGATTCACCTCTCCACGTACAACTCCCGTTACGACACATCTAGATAAAACGATATCGCAAAGAACGCGTCTTCGCACCTCCAATAACCCCTTTCCCCTCATCACCCCCGGTACGTAGATATAATCCATCAGAAGTAATCTAAAGATCATGACTTCCTCTTCTAACCACACCCCATGGTCCAACTTAAAGCACTCAGAACCCCACCCCCCTCCCCTCCACACTCAGTACCAACCTACCTAACCAACCCATGTGCATCTTTTCTAACCCTTCACAAAAAATAACTACATGGAACGCCGTGTGGTCACCCTCCACAAAAACCACACCCCTCCCTCTACTACCCGTCCTGGTATCTTAGTGTATGAAGGGCCCCTACGGCGAGATAGCGTGCAAAAAACGAAACATAACGTCCACGCCACCCAGCAATAGTTTACAGCTTGCTATATCTGTAACCAAATGTTCCTCCTCGAGTACAAGGGGAACAAACCCCTCATACAGGGCAACGCACTTACCCACCAGTAACCTACACCAAACCCGGATTCGAAATGTTTCCTCCGTTCCCTAACCAACACAAGGCCCGTAGAACAAATTTCACATTCCTGCTATTCCATCGCCTCCATACCACTTCGCAACCTCATATATAATGTTCTATATTTCCCGCCATCACGCCCACACGCAATACTCCCATTTAAGAAACACTCTTTACCCTCCTCTTAAACCATCAAGGACCAAGTGCAACTAATTGACATTTTATTGTGGCAATACGGTTCGGGCCTCCAGGAGCTTTGACAAAGCAGTTACAGTCCCAAACAGTACAAGGACACAGAGGTATATATAGGCTCAGAGTGAGGTGCATACTAGTGTAGTAGTGATATAAGTTGTAGAAGAGTAATAATAACAATATGGTAGAACAATTATCTAGCTTATATCATTTTACCTCAGTGCAAGTTAATTGTTCTACCACTAGTATTGCACCTCACTCTGAGCCTATATATACCCTCTGTGTCCATGTACTGTTTGTAACGGCTTGACAAAGCTCCTGGAGAGCGAAACGTTGCCACAATAAAATGACACATTAGTTGCACCTTGTGTCCGTTTTACTTTACATATTGTCGGTAATTCTACTAAAATATATACTAACTGACTGAGAGTGTGAAAAAGATGTGCTCAGTCTTCAACACTTATCACAGTAAAGTAACACAAGATCAGTACAGTAACACAGAAGATCAGTACAGTACAGTACAATAACACAGAAGATCAGTACAGTAACACAGAAGATCAGTACAGTGCATTAACACAGAAGATCAGTACAGTACATTAACACAGAAGATCAGTACAGTACATTAACACATAAGATCAGTACAGTAACACAAAAGATCAGTACAGTACAGTAACACAGAAGATCAGTACAGCTCAATAACCCAGAACTGTACAGCACAGTAACACAGAAGAGTACAATAACAGAAGAGTATAGCAGAGTAACACAGAAGAATACAATTCAGTAACACCACCGTGGCTACTGTCAGAGAGGCTGGAATGGGAATAACACCACAGTGGCTACTGTCAGGAAGGTTGGAGAGGGAATAACACCACCGTGGCTACTGTCAGGAAGGTTGGAGTGGGAATAACACCACCGTGGCTACTGTCAGAGAGGCTGGAATGGGAATAACACCACCGTGACTACTGTCAGGAAGGTTGGAGAGGGAATAACACCACCGTGGCTACTGTCAGGAAGTTGGAGTGGGAATAACACCACCATCAGTGACTACTGTCAGAAGTTGGAGAGGGAAAAAACACCACCGGTGACTTACTGTCAGGAAGTTGGAGTAGATAACACCACCGTGGCACTGTCAAGAGCTGGAGTTGGTATAACACCACCGGACTCTGTCAGGAAGGTTGGGAGAGGGAATATACCACCGTGCTAACTGTCTGGAAGGTTGGAGTGGGAATAAACACCACCGTGGGCTACTTCAGGAAGGTTGGAGAATGAATAACACCACCGGGGCTACGGTCAGAGAGGCCCTAGAATTGGAATAACACCACCGGGCTACTGTCAGAGAGCTGGAGTGGGAATAACATCACCGTGCAACTGTCAGGGAGGCTGAGTGGAATAAGGCCACAATAGCACATGTTGAGGTCGACGCTTTTGAATCCAATCAGGAATTATAAATACCAATTTAATAATAACACAATAAAATTGTTGCGACCACTAGTCACAGCCCAGAGTTATCTCTGAGGTTACAGACCTTGCCACGTGGAGGCAGTGGTTCGTCTTAAGGTCCCCCCCCCTCGCCTCCCCCCGTTCATATGTACCAAGCATCCATCCGTGGCCCCTGGATTGTCTCCCCTTCCACACTTCCCAAAGGTCAGCCTCGCCCTGCTCTCTCTCATCTCTCTCTCCTTCTCGCTCTCTTCTGCCTTCCAGCCCCAGCCTTCCCCAGTTTCATGTATCAGGAATCCAGCCGTCCGCCTCTCCGGATTTACCCTTTTCCCCACTTCCCCAAGGTCAGCCTCCCAACCTGTATTCTTTCTTGCCTTCCCCGGTTTCCATGGATCCAGAATCCATCCGTCCTACCGCCTAGATGTCTCCCTTCCCCACTTACCCAAGGTCAACCTCAACTGCAAGTATTCATGCCTTTCCCAGTTTCATGTTCTAGGAATCCATCCATCCGCTACCGAAAGATGTCTCCCCGTCCCCACTTACCCAAGGTGCAGCCGCATCAAACAAACCTCCCAAGTTGTAGTCGCCAAAATATCCATCCGTTCGCTCCCGGATGTCTTCCTTCCCCACTTACCTAAGGTCGCATTGGCCTTCCCCAATCAGTGTCTCCAGAGTCCACTTGTGTCACCTGAGTGTACTCACTTACCCACTTCCTTCCCAGATCACGTGCCGTCCCCCGGAGCAGTGTCTCCAGGAGTCCACTTGTGTCACCTCAGTGGACCTCCCGTTCCCCACTTTCCCAGAGGCACGTATGCTTGCTTTCCTTAGGAGCATGGATCCATGTGAATCCATCCGTCTACCGCCAAATGTCGCCCCGTCCCCACTTACCCAAGGTCGCCGCACATCACCTTCCCTAAGTTAAGTATCCCAGAATCCATCCGTTCGCTCCCGGATGACTTCCGTCCCCCCACGTACCTAAGGTCGGCGGCGGTGCTTCCCCCAATCATGTCCCAGGGAGTCCGCTTGTGTCACCTCAATGGACCTCCCTTCCCCACTTCCCGAAAAACAGAGTTCACGGTTGCACCTGTCAGTGACCACGCTGCATGGAAACTTGGCTTGGTCTGGAGCTGGGTCTACGGTAGAGACTGTCCAGGTGGGTGAATTACTGAGGTGACACACACAGAAAAACTGCGTCCAGTATTTACACCCACCCTAACAGCCTGGACCGTAGGTCAGCTATACCCGCCCACCAAGCTGCTCACAGTTCCGCCACCTTCCCCCCCCGAGAGGCTAATTAACATAATTTAGGAAATCCTTTTATGTTGCACTATGAATTTAACTTAGTACGAGCGTTTCTTGCTTTATTTATCAGTTTAAAAAAAAAGGTGATTTGTGAGTGGTTTATTTATGAAGATGAATGTCCAAGGGTTGAAGAACTTTACCACCTCCATTCAAAACTGTATTAAATGTAACTTCTTTTTTCATTTTATTTATTTTACTGTCAGTTTTCATATGATATGAAAAAGGCAACAAGCGCACAAACATAGACCATCAAAGATTTTCACAGACATTTATACGCTGGTTTCGGTAATTTTGACGAACATTGTTTGTGAAACATGTAAATAATAAAACGGAACACGTTTGTGACACTAGGGAGGGACTGTGTCATGTGTACATATTCTTATGTATAAATGATTGTAATGCTTATGTGTTACTGTGTATGGGTGTCATGTGTACATGTTATTGTGTGTTGATGATTGTCATGTGTACATGTTATTGGGTGGATGATTTGTCCATGTATACATGGTATTGGGGTTGATGATTGTCATGTGTACATGTTTATTGTGTGTTGATGATTGTCATGTGTACATGTTATTGTGTGTTGCTGAGTGGTCAATGTGTACAGGTTATTGTGTGTTGATGATTGTCATGTGTACATGTTATTGTGTGTTGATGATTGTCATGTGTACATGTTATTGTGTGTTGATGATTGTCATGTGTACATGTTATTTTGTAAGAATAAGTGTAATGTTTACGTATATTGTGTATGAGTGTCACATATTGTGTATGAGTGTCACATATTGTGTAAGAGTGTCACATATTGTGTATGAGTGTCACACATTGTGTATGAGTGTCACACATTGTGTATGAGTGTCACATATGGTGTATAGTGTCACAAGAGTGTATGAGTGTCACATATTGTGTATAAAGTGTCACACATTGTGTAATAGTGTCACACATGGTTGTATGAGTGTCACATATTGGTGTATGAGTGTCACACATTGTGTAGAGTGTCACATATTGTGTAGAGTGTCACACCTTGGTAAGAGTGGTCACACATTGTGTATGAGTGTCACATAATTGTGTATGAGTGTCACACATTGTGTATGTGATGTCACACATTGTGTATGAGTGTCACATATTGTGTATGAGTGTACAGATTGTTATGATGTCACATATTGTGTATGGAGGAGTTGTCCCAAATGCGAATCCGCTAAATCTCCTCCTTGATAACTAAAAAAACAAATATGATAAATCTCTTTTTCCTCTTGTTTCGTCAATGAATGTGAACGTCGCAGACTGTGTGTGTGGTGTGTGGTGTGTGTGTGTGTGGTGGTGTGGTGTTGTGTGTGTGGTGTGTGTTGTGTGTGTGTATGTGTGTGGTGTCTGTGTGTGTGTGTGTGGTGTGGGTGTGTGTGTGTCTGTGAGTGTGGTGTGTGTGTGTGTGTGTGTGTGTTGTGTGTGTGTGCGTGTGTGTGTGTGTTGGTGTCCCCCCCCACAACCCTGTGTGTGTGTGTGGTGTCTGGTGTGTGTGTGTGTGTGTGTGGTGTGTTGTGTGTGTGGTGGTGAGTGTGTGTGTGTGTTTGTGTGTGTGTG
>NC_069403.1:107764930-107789930 GCF_026875155.1 Cherax quadricarinatus | reverse complement strand
CTTACCATACCACTGGAAATTTTCCCTTAAACCCACTCTCCCTCCAGGAGAATATATTACCTTAAAACTCTACCATCCCAAATGGAGAATATTTTCCCTTAACCTCACCATACCACGGAAAATATTACCTTCACTCTCCCATCCACTGGAAAATATTTCCCTTTAACACTTCCAACCACTGGAGAAGGGTTAAGAAGACGATTTTGTAGAAAAAAAAATTGTATTGCTAAACGGGCCTAAAAAAATAGGTGGTAAAGGCTTGAAATATTTTTAAACTTTTTTTTTAAATTTTTCATTTTAAATATTTTACTTTGTTAACAAGAGATGTAACCTAAACATTTTTTTTAAAATATCGCAAATTTTGTCGAAAAATTTAGGGTCAAAAGTTTGTAAAATGTCAAAAGAGCGATTCCCCGGAGTTAATTTATTACCCATCTAATTTATTACCCATTTTAAAAAATTGGAAAGTTGGCGGTAACCAACAAGTCGATCTGACCGACTCACCTCTAAGATACACCAGAGTAAAGTTAGAAGACAATAAGGAAGTCACTCACTTGGGTCTTAAAAGAAAATCAATGCCCCAAAAACAAAATGTGCCCTTTCCCAGGGGTGAACAAAACACTGGTATAAAAAGTAAAAAAAAGGCACTTTTCCGTGCGGGAACAATCAAAAAATGACGAAACTCGTCGTTAGTCCACTCTCCTATGTGCGGGTTATTTGTGCATGAAAAAAAGT
The DNA here is from genome assembly GCF_026875155.1 of Cherax quadricarinatus. Lineage (NCBI taxonomy): Eukaryota > Metazoa > Arthropoda > Malacostraca > Decapoda > Parastacidae > Cherax > Cherax quadricarinatus. Next base: position 107,789,195 of record NC_069403.1, on the reverse strand, counting down.
TTAAAAGTGACCACAAGAGGCGTCTCCAGAATAGTTTCCTTTTTTTAAACTTAACTTTTTTTTTTTGTTGGTTTTTTAAGGTTACAGTCAGTTGTGCAGGAATCATCCTCTCATCAAATTCTCGTTTTAAAATTTTGTGAAGGGATAAAAGACATTCCCTTTGTTGCTGGAAATCTTTACCCAAATCGTTTACCATAATGATCAATAACAAGATAACTTTCCATCGAAAAAAAAACATCGAGCTAAGAATTTGAAGGTGAACAAAAGAGAGGGACTTCATTACAGCAGGAAAGTCTTGTTTCCAAGGTTTAGCATTGGTTTACGGGCAAATTTGTCCCTACGTAGGCAAAACTTTCAGACATCATTCATAATATCGAAATATTCAGATAGGCATAATAAAATTTAAAAAACCCGTGGGAAGAAGTTTTATCAATTTTGGTTGACATAGGATTAACGGGGAAGGTCTTTAAAAAATTTCCCCATTGGTCCCTGCATGTACCATGGGTACCTGCATTTTTCCCAGGGGGTACTGCATGTACCGGGGGTTACCTGCATGTACCGTGGGTACCTGGTTTTCCAACTTCTTTTCAACCTTTCACTTTTTACAGCAAAACCCAAGACGGGAATTTGAAGCCGATTGGATAATGTTTCTAGGTTAAAACTATACCCTTCTGGGGAAAAAAATGGATAAATCAGCAACCACTGTAGGTACACCTTCACATACCAAATATAATAATGAAAAATTTTAATAATTATACCATCGTCTCGTTTTATAAAGATTTCCACTGTGGTTTTTTTTAATTCATTTCGAGTATTTAAGTCCCGCAAACCATTTTTTTCATAAATGAAGGGAGATTTTTTTTTTTTGTCAAGACATACATAAAGAGGTCAAAAAAAGTTAACAAAAACCATACTTGAAGCACAAAAGAAAGAACACAATATTGACTCTCCATAATACATGCGAGTCCCCTCTTGAAAAATTCCATCCATTTTGGCTCCAAATTACGTAAAAAAATAAGGTATACTGGAGACGGTAAAGAGAAAAGTTACCCAAAACCCTGCCATCATCAGAAGCAAAAATAAAAAAAATCAAAAACCACCTTTTATTCTTTTTAAAAAAAGGAGATGAGAGTCTCATGAAAACTTTAAGTATTTAAATTTAAGCCTTTCACAGGAAAAATAATAAATATTTTGGGGCAGTTTTCAACCCTTTTCATTGTCAGCAAACTTTTCCTTATTTAGCAAATATCAAGAACAAAGACAGAAATAGTCTCCTTTCAGTTGATGATGAAACCGTGTGTGTTTTTCTTGTGTGTTTATCTGTGTGTGTTTACTGTGTGTGTTTATCTGTGTGTGTTTATTGTGTGTGTTTTTTTCCCTGTGGTTTTTTTCTTTGTTTTGTTTTTTCGTGCTGTTTTTTCTGTGTGTGTTTATCTGTGTGTTTTTTTGTGTGTGTTTTTCTGTGTGTTTTATCGTGTGTGTTTTTCTTGTGTGGTTTTTTTGTGTATGTTTTCTTGTGTGTGTTTTATTTTTTTTTCATGTATGTTTATCTGTGGTGTTTATCCGTTTTTGTTCATCCTTTGTGTTTATCCTGTGTGTTTTCCGAGTGTGTTTTCTGGTGTGTTTTTCCGTGTGTGTTTACTGGTTGTTTTTTGTGTGTTTATCAGTGTATGTTTTTCTGTGTGTGTTTACCGTTTGTGTTTATCCAGTGTTTTATCCCTGTGTGTTTATCCGAAATGTGTTTTTCTTTTTTGTTTTTTCTGTGTGTGTTTTTTTGTGTGTGTTTTGTGGTTTTATCAGTGTTTTTATCTGTGTGTGTTTTTTCCGTTTGTGTTTATCCGTGGGTTTATCCGGTTGTTTATCTGTGTGTGTTTATCTGTGTTTTTGTTGTGTTTATCTGTTGTGTTTTTCCGTGTTGTGTTATCTGTGTGTGTTTATCTTGGTGTTTATTTGTGTGTTTATCTGTTTGTTTTATCCGTGTGTGTTTTTCATGCGTGTTTATCCCCGTGTATTTATCCGTTGTGTTTTTTTCTGTGTTTACCGTGTGGTTTATACTTGTGGTTTACCCTATGTGTTTATCTGTTTGGGTTTTTTCCGTGTGTGTTTATCCCTGTTTTTTTTCGTGTGTTTTATCCGTGTGTGCTTTTCTGTGTGGTTTTTTCCGTTGTATTTAAACCGGTGTATTTTTCCGGGGTGTTTTATCCGTGTGTGTTTTTTTCCGTGGTGTTTGTTGTTGTGTTTTCCTGTGTATTAACCGTGTGTGTTTTAGTGTGTGTTTATCCGTGTGTGTTTATCCGTGTGTGCTTTCCGTGTGTGTTACTGTGTTGTTTTCCGTGGTATTTTAAAAGTGTGTGTTTATCCGTGTGTGTTTTCCGTGTGTGTTTACCCTGTGTGTTTTCCCCTGTGTGTTTATCCGTGTGTGTTTATCTAAAGTTCACCCAAAAATTAATTTTGTGTACCAAAAACAACATTGGAAAAACAAATTTAATTATCGAAATTTTCTTCAAAAATAAATTATGTCTTTATTTATATTGCGATTTTCAACTTGTCAATAAAGGTAAATTATTACAGTGTTATTTCTGTTTTCGTTCTGGTTTTTATGTGTTTATATATTAGTTTTTTGTGTTTGTTTTTTCTTTTTGTTTTCAGATATTATTTTTTTTTGTTGAAAAAAAAAAAAAAAAATTTTTAAACCCTCGTACGGGAATCTTGAACTTAAGACAGTGCGTGTGTCATAGTCTATTGAGGGGTGTGTAACTTTGCTCTGCTAGTGAAATCTTTTGCCACCTCAGCCACGGTCCACCCTTTTTCCCCTTTTTGCTCTCTTATTTCCTTCTTGACCCCCTGCAGTTTGTGGCAGTTATAATCACGCAATGACTTTTTGTGTCCCAGACTGAAATTTTCCTTTTTATTAGTCCCTTTCTCCAATCCGTCCCTGCCCCCATTTTCTCGAATTTTTCCCTCGTTTTTTTTTTCGAGCAGAGCAACCCCCCTCCCCCCCAGCCCCTTCACCTTTTCCCCAGATCAAATCCCGGGGGGAAAATTCATCTGTTATTGTTCTGAGTTTCGTTTCTGTAAAACTAGAATCTGGGGACTTTTCATTAAATTAGGTAGGGAAGGTTTGTCAGGAAAAAGGGGCAAATGTTTTCCTGACGCGGGGTTTAGTCGTGATGCCCGCCTTTTGGGGCTTTTTGGGCATTGACCCAGGCCCTTTGCTGGGTTCCGTCCACCCCTTTAAAAAAATTTTGTCATTTATAAAACCTTGTTTTTATGATTCACAATTTTATTTTTGATTTTCATTGATTTATTATGCCACTCCTCATATTTTTTTCGTTAATCCATCCCCTTGTGTACCAAAAACCTTTAAATTCTTTCTAAGCTGTGGTCCTGGGGAAAATAGGGGGTTGGGAGAGAGGAGCCCTGCGGGGGCCATGGGGGGTTGTGGTGGGGGTGGGGGCAGGTTTCTGGGGGGGGTGTAGGGGTAGGGTTCGTGGTGTGGGGGGTGGGGGCAGGGGATCGGTGAGGGGGATTGTTTTTTGATGGGTTAGGTGCCCAGGGGATTTTGTGGTTTGGGGTCCTTTGCGGTGTTTCTGGGGGGTTTGCCCTTCCATCTGTGTGTGTGTCTCACAAATTTTTACTCACCTTTTGGGTTTTCAGGGGTCGAGTCCGCTCCTGGCCCCGCCTTTCACCCCCTTGCTACTGGCCCCTCTCTCTCCCCGCTCCATGAGTTTATAAACTCGTCTTAAAACTGTGTATGGTTCCTGCCTCCACTACGTCTTTTTTCTAGGCTATTCCACTGCCTTACAACTCTATGACTGAAGAAATACTTCCTACTATCTCTCTGACTCATTTGTGTCTTCAACTTCCAATTGTGGCCTCTTGTTTCTGTGTCCCCTCCCGGGAACATCCGTCTTTGGTCCACCTTGTCTATTCCACGCAGTATTTTTATGTCGTTATCATGTCTCCCCTGACCCTCCTGTCCTCCATTTGTGGTCAGGCCGATTTCCCTTAATCTTTTTCATAGGACATTCCCCTTAGCTCTGGAACTAACCTTTTTCGCAAACCTTTGTACTTTCTCTAGTTTCTTGACGTGCTTTATCAAGTGCGGGTTCCAAACAGGTGCTGCATACTCCAGTATGGGCCTGACATACACGGTGTACAGTGTCTTGATGATTCCTTACTAAGGTATCGGATGCTGTTCTCAGGTTTTGCCAGGCGCCATATGCTGCAGCAGTTATCTGATTGATGTGTGCTTCCGGAGACATGCTCGGTGTTATACTCACCCCAAGATCTTTCTCCTTGAGTGAGGTTTGCAGTCTTGGCCACTAGCCTATACTCTGTCTGTGGTCTTCTGTGCCCCTCCTCCCCCATCTTCATGACTTTGCATTTGCAGGATTAAATTCGAGAAGCCATTTGCTGACCGTGTCCAGTCTGTCCAGGTCTCTTTGAAGTCCTGCCTGGCCCTCATCAGATTTAATTCTCCTCATTAACTTCAATCATCTGCAAACAGGGACACTTCTGAGTCTAACCCTCCGTCATGTCTTTTCACATATACCATAAATAGCATGGTACTAGACCGACCCCTGTGGGACCCCGCTCGTCACAGGTGCCCACTGTGATACATCATTCGACCATGACTCGTTGTTGCCTCCCTGCAGGTTTTCCCTCTGGATCCATTGCAGTGCCCTTCCTGTTATATGCGCTGATGCTCTAGCTTCTGCACTAATCTCTTGTTGAGGTACTGTGTCAAAGGCCTTCTTGCAGTCCAAGAAGATGTGTGTGTTTGGTGTGTGTGTGTGTGTGTGCGTTGTGTGTGTGTGTGTGTGTGTGTGTGTGTGTGTGTGTGTGTATATGTGTGTGTGTGTGTGTATGTGTAATATATATTTGCTAACGTAGCAAAAGTATGTTGCAACAAGATATCATCGCAAAATAAAGCAGTAACGGAGACAGTAACAATGAGACAAAGAATTCAGTCAGGTTACACGCTTGGCTGCCGAAATCGTTTTTGTCAACAGATTGAGACTACCATGATGGTCGACTTCATTATTTTGAGATTTACTGATTTTTTAGTGTGTGTGTATTGTGGAAAGTGTTAGTTGTATTAGTATTTTATAAGGGAATATAAGTGCAAATGAGAAAAAGGAGATCCTGGGAGGTGTAGAATCAATGTGTTAGAAATGTTGAGTCATGCAAGATAATTGCTTGAAGTGACATAAATAATCAGTGTGGGAGACACTGTTGTGGAAGGTGCAGTGGGAAAGTTTGAAGCGCTTGATGTAAATAGTAATGTGGGAGCTTTACCTCACCTCAACAACACAGTAAGCATGTCAACATACATCAACAGTAAAGTAATGAAGAAAAACACTACAACAACACGCAATAACAGTACTGTAACTTAAATAGTGTAACACAGAGGAAAATTACTGCTGTAACATACAAGAACTGTATACTAACACATAAGACAGTGTATTAACACAGGAGAACAGTACAATAACACCAGAAAACTAACTCATACCAACAATAGAGCAAAATAAAACAGTACAGTACAGTAACACAGAAGAACAATACAATAACACATAGAAACAATACTGTAACACACAAAAAAAAGTACAATATACATTTTAAAAGGGGTATAACAAAAACACAAGTAAATAAAAAAGATTTAGAGAAAAATAATCATAAAAATCAGTACTGAAAACTTAAGCAGAGTCGTTCTGGCCCGGTCGTAACATCAACCCCAAAAAATCCTTTTTTTCCCAAAGGGTTTACTCCTTTTGCAAATCTCATTTTCTTTTCCCCAAATTTTTTTTTTTTTTTTATTTGGAATATTTTTTTTTCAATATAGTGAAGGTGAAAAGGAAATTGGGAAAAATTAAACATTTAAAAAGTGAAAGAGAGACCAACATTTGTAATTCAAAAGTGTTTTGGGGTGTGTGTGGTGTGTGTTTTGTGTTGTGTGTGTGGGTTTGTGTGTGTGTGGTGTTTTGTTGTGTGTGTGTGTGTTGTGTTTTACTTTTGTGTTTACTTTATGGACGTTTCAGTGACTTGCTTATATATAACAAGACGAACTGCAACATAAAACAGGAAGCTGATAACTTTTTTGCAGCAGATTTCTTGGTGAGAAGACAGAGTCACATACGGACACAAATATAAACAATAAGTGAAAAAAAATAACGAACAGTCTTCGTCCCTTCCTTTGTTTCTGGTACAGTTCACAACTGTCTTTGTCCCTGCCTTTGTTTCTGGTACAGTTCACAACTGTCTTTGTCCCTGCTTTGTTTCTGGTACAGTTCACAACTGTCTTTGTCCCTGCATTTGTTTCTGGTACAGTTCAAAACTGTCTTTGTCCCTGTCTTTGTTTCTGATACAGTTCACAACTGTCTTTGTCCCTGCCTATGTTTCTGGTACAGTTCACAACTGTCTTTGTCCCTGCCTATGTTTCTGGTACAGTTCACAACTGTCTTTGTCCCTGTCTTTGTTTCTGGTACAGTTCACAACTGCTGGACGCAGTCTTAGATAAAATTGAAAAATATAGTTTAATTTAAAAAAAAATAGTGCTTGTCAAAATTTTGACTGACAGAGTGATGGAAAAGACAAAATATAAGTAATAAATAACTAGTTAGGTTTAAAAAGAGGAAGGTAATGTGTGCATCAACATAATTTTGCAAACGTTGAATAAACAGAAAAATCGAATTGTTACAAAAAACATTGTGTTTGTTGTTAACGTACAAGCGAATAAAAACAGCAGTATCAAAGATACTGTTGTTTTTATTCACTTGTCCATTAGTCCACGTCACTTGTACCTTCGCCCACGTCACTGTTTTATTCACAGCAGTATCGAAGACACTGCTGAAATCGTTCTAGACTACCGTGAAGGTCGACTTTATCAATAAGGAGATTTTTTAGTGTGGAGACATTGTTGTGGAAGATGTTGTAGGAAGCTTCAGGAATCAATTAAAATTTACTCTAAAGAATTTCTTTATTTCAGGGACGAGAGAAATACATGTGTTGTGGTTATTGTGTGCATGTGATGCGCTGCGCTTCTTTTTGATAATAATAATAATAATAAAAATAATAATAATAATATGTGCGTGTGTGTGTCTGTGTGAATGTACTTGCGTGCTTTCATATTTACTTGTGGATATTTCAGTGTCTTGAAAATGACGAACTGCAACAAAAAAGAAGCTGATAAATTTTTTGTAACAGATTTCTTGGTGTGAAGACAGAGTCACACTCGGACTCACATTTATATACAGTAAAACTTTCAAAAATACACATATACAGCTGCAAGAGTGAAAACAAAACAAAAATTAAGTTAAACACATAATGAAACATAAATAGAAGTCCGAGATTATCACTAAGTAACCTCAGCTTGGGGTGGCCGAGTGGGGGCAGGAGCTTGGTGTTGTATTGTCTATGCTGACTGCCAACTACCTGTTCCAGGCTTGTCTTGGTGGGTTGAAAATTACAGACTCATTTTTCTTTCTCTGTGTGTCCCCTCCTCTAAATTTCCACCCCACAATCTGGACAGTCTCGGCAGGGAAGGTAGACCAGCTATACAAACTCAAGTTAACCATCCAACAAGGCACCTTGGGGGGAGTAGGAAAGGGGCCAACACAATACACAACACACGAACGTTTAACTACCATACCACCCAAAAAAAAAAAAAGAAAAGAAAAAAGAAAAAAACACACCAACCCCCCCCCCCTCCCCCCCCCCCCCGATCCCCCCTCCCGCCCCCACCACCCCCCTCCCCGCCCCCCCCCCCCTCCCGCCTACCACCCCCCCCCTCCCCCCCCCATCCCTCCCCCCCCCCCCCGTCCCCCCACCCCCCCCCTCCCCCCAACCCCCCCCCCTCACCCCCCCCCCCCCGCCCCCCCCCCCCCCCCCCCCCCACCCCCCCACCCCCCACCGCCCTCCCCCCCCCACACGCCCCCCCTACCCCCCCCCCACCCCCCAACAACTAAAAACAAAACTCCACCCCCCCCGGCCCCGTTCCCACCCCCCCCCTATATGCCCCCCCCCCCCATCATATCTCCCTTATGTTATATTCGCCCAACGCTCCATTTCCCTTATCAGACGTGGTATCAAGCAGTTATGAAAAACGTAAAATACATCCACCAGGGTCCACAGATGGACTATCTGGACACACGGAACTAGTGGAAAGCACCAAAACACCCCCTCGGGAGTGCGAAGTGTGGAAAGGTTTGAGCATCCGCTGGTGGCCCAAGGGCGGGATGGAGACCCTGGAAACACCAAACCAACCAAGACACAGAAGTGATACCTGACCTATTGACAACACCTATGTGGGGGTGATCCACAAAATTCACACACTCACTAACAATCCACTACCTCACTCTGACCACAGAATTGACCACACGCATCACTACAAAACCACACCTTTCTCAAAGCATGATTCTCCCACACCTTGGTAGTTCATCTTAAAAAGATAGGGGACACAGATGGACCTTCTGGACACACGGAGACAAAGGAAAGCACAAAATAACCGGAAGTGGGCAGAAAGTGTGGAAGGGTTTGACATCTTGCGGGGGGCCACAGATGGAGACCCTGCAAACACAAACCCACACATGAACTATGACCTAAGAAAAAACACCATATGATCACAATTCACCTCACTAGAACAACCAGACCCCTCACTACAACTCACACCTCACTAACGAACCACCCGACACACAACCTCAGCATGATCCACACCTAGGGATCAGTCTGAGGGGACACAGATGGACTTCTGGACACCACGAACTAAGGAAAAGCACAAAAATAAACGGAAGTTGGGAGAGTGTGGAAGGGTTGACAATCCGGGGTCCCACGAAACATAAACCACACCTGACATAACAACACCTACGAGAACCAACACCTAAATATGAACCATACCTAACAATGACCACACAAGCTATGACCATCACCTCATTATAACCTCTCCCTCACTCTAATGACCACATCAAACTAGACCACAGCTACTATGACTTTTCAACACCTCACTATAACCAGTTTTCTCAACCGCAGGTCACCTAACTATGATCACACCTCACTATAACCGGTCACCTAACTATGACAAAGCTAACTATACCTATTAATCCACCCTCACTATAACCCCTCCACCTCACCTAACTATGATCACACCTCACTAAACCTCACCTAACTATGACCATTCCCTCACCTATGACCACATCTAACGACATCTCACCTCGCTAATGACCCTCACACCGTTTCCATGGATCCCTACACCTGGGGAGTTCATCTGAGGTTACACAGATGGAGCTTCTGGACACACGGAACAAAGGAAAAAACACCCAAATCACCGGAAGTGTGGAAGAGTTGGAAGGGTTGACAACCGGGGGTACCACGGAAGGAATGACCTGGAGCAAACTTCACCTGAAGTGACCACATCTTCACTATGACCTCATCTTACTATAACCACAGCAATAACCACACTTAACTAATACCACAGATCACTATGACCCCACCTAACTAAGATCACCCCGAGTCACGCTATGACCACATGTACTCCTACAACACCTCAGCATGAACCGCTCACCTTACTATTGACCACAACGCTCGTCACCATGATCCACACCTGGGAGTTTATCTGAGTGACACAAGATGAAATTCTGGACACACGGAACAAGGGAAAGCACCAAAACAACCCCTGGGTTGAAGGGTTGATATCCAAGGGCCCACGGATGATACCGGGATAACATGAACCACACACCTGACTATGACCACAGCAGACATATGATAACACCTGACCTATGATTATACCTGACTATGATAATACCTCACCCCGCTTTAAACCCTGGCTCTGCGCCTCACCTATAGCTGATTACCAACTGGCATCCAACAATATTTGTAAAGTTGTATCATTCTTAAAAATGAGAATTAGTCAGTTCTAATGTATTTGTCCCATGTCATGAATCCAAATAATCACCTTGCTTACGCGGGACATGGTAATAATTGATTATTTTATTATATTTGCATTAGTTTTAAAACTCTATCCGTACCTACTCTCTTCTGCCCCATTTGCCGCCTGGGAACCATTTTTACTAACTGTCCCACAGGTTTGCTGAGGAACAAAAAGTCTAAAAGTGAGTCCAAAAAGAGGATTTTGAAGTACCAAGTTTACATCCCAATTGTTCTTGAAGCCCTTATGAGGTTTTCCACAATTCTGGATGTTTGAACATTTTTCATCCCCAGGCTCCCGATGATTGACGAGGTGACCAGTCTCGCCTGATGTAAGTGAGAACCACTTGCATGGCGTCACCAGTCACATAAACCAGCGAGCAATACTGTGTGTCTGGCTAAGAAAAATGAAACAAAATTAAAAAGAAATCACCTAACATTTTGCCTCAAATATAAAGACTTTCCATGACTGGCTGGAACAATAAATGAATTACAGTGAGACAGTGAGTGTGGTAAGAAACACACTGCCACAAGCCTGTTGGAGTCCTGTTGTGACACGTAGGTGAATACAGAAAGCCCATTTTTAAATCATTATATTTCATAGTCATTGTTTCTAAATTAGTTGTGAATTGCTACGCTGGACTCGGAAGCGATGAAAAGAGAAGTGGCTCGAAAAGTACACTCAAAACAACAATAGAACATAAGTAATCAAAAGAACACTACAGTGAACACATAAGAACATACTGTAACACAGAAGAAAAGTACAGTAATGTATAATCAGAACAGAAGAGCAGTACACAAGTACCACACAAGAACAATACAATAAAATAAGGGAAGATTAGAGCCAGATAATAATACATAAAACATCAGTACAGACGACAATAAGACCGAGTTTTACAAATAAACTGGCCCAGGTTAGTAACATCAACCCCAACAATCCTTATTGTCCGAGAGGCTGACACTTATTTTCTTTCCATAGATTTTTTGTTGTTTTTTCGAATATTTTTCTCAGTACAAGATTCTCTCAGTTGCTACTTCCTTATATCTTCACATTAAGAATATCTACAAAATACTACGTAACAACATTCTACATCTCGATTATCCAGAATTCTAAGAAGATGAACTGCAATATAAAACAGGAAGCCGATAACTTTTTACAGCAGATTTCTTGGTGGGAAGACAGAGTCACATACGGACACAAATATACAGTTCACAACTGTCTGTGTCCCTATCTTTGTTTCTGGTACAGTTCACAACTGTCTGTGTCCCTATCTTTGTTTCTGGTACAGTTCACAACTGCTGGACACAGTGCTAGAGAAAATTACAAATTTTGTTTAATTTAAATAAAATATTAGTGTTTGTCCATTGCCTGCTGATTATACCAAGCAATGTATGTCAAAATTGTAACTGACAGAGTGATGGAAAAGACAAAATATAAGACATCGCGTTGTTTGCCAGAAACTTGCTAAAGTAACACATATCAATATACAATGAATAAAAACAGAGTGATGGTTCCTGCGGAATGTTAAGTGAAACTTTTGGAAATTTTGAGTCAATGTAATTGTTTAGAAAAAGGAAGGGAATGTGTGCATCAACATAATTTTGCAAACGTTGAATAAACAGAAAAAAGGGAATTGTTACAAAAGACATTGTATTTGTTGCTGTCTCCATCCTTATGGCCCCCTGAGTCAACCCTTCCGATGTTTATTTTGGTGCTTTCTCTTGTTCCGTGTCTCCATGAAAGCCCATCTGTTCCCCTCAGATGAACTCCGCAGGTGTGAATCATGGTGAGGAGGTGTTATTGTGTGAGGTGAGGTCAACAGTGAGGTGTGGTCGTAGATGGTCATTAAGGGTGAGGTGTGGTCATAGTAAGCGAGGTTATAAGTGAGATGGTGTTCCATAGTAGAAAAAAAGTCCAAAAAACTATTTCATCAGCAGACTGTTTTTTTTGTTTCCACCCAATATTCCTATATGACTTTCTAAATCTAAACTTTTTCTAATTGAAATCCATTAGTTGCGAGTTCTCTCATATACATAGCCGTTTGATTAAAGACATCTTCCAACGTAAAACAACTACGATACATTTCTTCCCTCATTCTTCACCATACAATTGAATGTAATTTATAAAAGCTGTCGTAATCTTGATATAAATCTTGATATAATCTACTTGCTTAGGCACGTGCTGCATATGGTTCAAGATTGCTGCTTACACAATAACCCCGAAAATCACTTTTTGCGATTATGTACGGTTAGAAAATTCTACATTATTAGTTAATTATTGCTAGGGTTATGAACATTCCCCAGCTTTCAGAACTTCGTACTGGTATGGTAAGTCATAGGTGAGGGTGGTCAAAGTAGGTGAGGTCATGAGACATTTAATGGTTAGCAGTGTGGTTTCTGTTTCCCATGTCTCCACCGTGGGCCCCCGGATGTCAACCCTTTCACACTCCCAGGGTACCTGGTTATTTTTGTCCTTTCCCCTAGTCCCCGTGTGTCCAGAAGCCATGTGTCCCCTGAGATAACTCCTAGGTGTGAATCATGGAAAGGTGTGGTCATCGTGAAGATGAGGTCGTAGATAGTGGTTCGATAGGTGATGGGGATGGTCATAGGTGATTATAGTAGGTTTATCATAGTTAGGTAGGTTATAGGAGGTGGGTAGTCATAGTTAGCTTGTGGTCATAAGTTAGAATGTTGGTCCCTTAGTTAGGTGAGGTTATAGTGAGGTTGAGATCAAAAGTTAGGTAAGTTTATAGTGTAGGTGTGGTCATGAGTTACTGTGGTCCATAAGTTTTTTTAGATTTGTGTCATAGGAGATGAGAGTTATAGTGAGTTGTTTACCGTGGAGTTTACCTGGAGAGTAGAGTTCCTGGGGGTCAACTGCCCTCCGCGGCCCGGTCTGGTCGCTGGGATACCCAAGTGCTTGGTGGTCCATAGTCCATGATGAAGATCATAGTTATGTAATGGTCATATTAGGTGAGGTCCATAGGTGTTTGTTACAGTCAGTGTGGGTTTTAAATGCAATGATATGTTTCCGAGGTTCTCCATCCGTTGGGCCCATGGATGTCAAGCCCATCCACACTTCCCACTTCCGGTTATTTTTTGGTGTTTTTCCTTATGTACCGTGGTTGTCCAGAAGTCCATCTGTGTCCGCCCGGTCAGATGAACTCCCAAGTTGTGGATCAGCATGAGGCGGGGGTGTAGTGAGTTGTGGTCGTAGTGAGGTGTGTTGTATGAGGTGAATTGATGGTTCATAGGTGTTGTCATAGTCAGTGTGGTTTATGTTTCCAGGTCTCCAACCGTTGGGCCCCCGGGATGTCAAACGCGTTCCACAATCTTCCCACTTCGGCCCGAGACGGTTTTGGTGTTTTTTTTCCCCCCTAGTTAGTGTATCCAAAGTCCCCCTGTGTCCCCCTCAGATGAACTCCCAGCGTGGATCATGCTGAGGTGTGGTTTGTAGTGAGGTGCGGTCGATAGGTGAGGTGTGGTGGTCATATTAAGGTGTGATTTCAAGGTGAATTGTGGTCATAGGTGTGGTTTTATGTTTCCCAGTGTCTTCATCCTGGGCCCCCGGATGTCCAACACTTCAACACTGTGCGCACTTCCGGTTGTTTTGGTGCTTTCCCTAGTTCCGTCCGTGTGCCCAGAAAACCATCTGTGCCCCCGGGGGGTCAGATGAACTTCCCTTCATCACTTACCTAGGTTGAGGGGTGATTTGGGTGGGTGTTGGTTGGGTGGGTGAATGGTTTTGGGACGGTGGTGAGTTTCTGTATTTTGTATGTGTGTTTGTGGTGTGTGTGTTGTGTATGTGTTGGCCCCTTCCCCAGTTGAACCGTATGTTGATTGTAACGTTGGTCTTGTCTAGCTGGTCTTTTCTGCCGAGACTGCCCAGGGTGGGTGGAATTTACGGAGGGGAACAACACAGAAAACTGCGGTCCTGTAATTTACAAGAAACTCTACCACCAAGACAGCCTGTAACATAGTGCAGCTAGACAACACCCAAGGCTGCCACCCAACTTCGCCACCAACGCTAAAGGTTACTTATGGATAATCCTCGGACTTCTGTTTATGTTTCATTATGTGTTTACTTAATTTTTGTTTTGGTTTTCACTCATGCAGCTTGATAAGTGTTATTTTCGAAATCCCCCAACCGTTTATATTGTATAGATGGTGTGGTCCGTGTGATTCTATAAATCTTCACCGTCCGCCCACCAATAAATCAGCTACAAGAACGTATCAGCTTTCCTTTTTGTTGAAATTCGTACCATTTTTCCTATAAGTTAAACACTGAAACGTCACGAGGTAAAATACGAAAATACGACCAGTACATTCAACTATCACACACACACGAATAAACACAACATACCATGGGTGCAAAACAACTCAACTAAACCCATCAAATAACAAAGCATTAATCAATGACGGGTCTACACAACACAGTGTGTAGTTACAAAACATTCAAAGACAAAACAGACTCGAGGCACAGTTGTATGGTCTTATTGAACCAATTTTATCCAACAACTAGATTGGAAGAGTTATCCTCTTCCTTTAGACTGAGTTTTTAAAACAGAAACAAACATATAAATCATTAAGAACAGACGTATTATTACACAAGAGACTCCATGATGTTCATTTTCCTTTAACAGAGCTTCCCTCATACTGGTGAAGGGATAAATGTCTTGAGATGTCCCATAGACATTGTAACCCTTACTTGTTTTTAAACACATTCCAATGAAAAAATCATTATTAACGATTATTCAACTTCCAGACTGTAAAATTAAGCCACTATAAAAAAAGAGAAAAAATCCAAGACTCCGCCGGGAAGTCGAACCCCGATTCTGCAGTTTTTTCTTTAGGGAGGCAGCCGTGCTGACCGCTGCAACCACAGAAGCCGTAATGTTAAGTAATGGGGTATTTGTTATATAGCTCAATTGTAGTGTTGGCAAAGTATGACCTTTATTAGGAGGCCTGACTTCTGGGTCTGTTGGCACCATTTCTTGACGGTATACTATGAGACCAGTGCTTCACTCCTCTGCTGGTACCAACGTGGAGGGTACTATAGAAACAAGTGCTTGTCTCCTCCCTGCGCTGACAAGCACCAACATGGAGAGTAGTAGCGACCAGACAGTGAAATACAAGACTAACTGAGGGCACATACAAGGAACAGTCAGCGTGCAGAAACTAAGTCAGATTCAATTTCTGTAATCCATTTAAATAACAAGTTTACTTGTAAGAGACAGTCTGAGAACGACCCTGTAATACTGACATCGTTTTAGGTTTTTGTTGCTTAAGATTCAAAGGTGACAACAGCCGGAAAGTAAATGGCAACTGCAGGTCAAAGGTGATTCCCCTAAGGTGCATAACAGCTGAAAAATGAAAGGTTAACTGACGGTGTTCCTTAAGTGTGAACTTCAAGTGTGAACTACAGTGATGATTTGATGTGTACTACAAAGTAGAAATACAATGGTAAATACAGGACAAATGTTGTTGTTTGACTTCATTGTTACCACTATTTTCACTATCCTTCATTGAACTCCATCCTCACTACCTTTCTTCTTCATCTATCTTCTCTTTCTTCTTCTTCTTTCTTCTTGTTTATTATTATTATTATATTAATTTTATTATTATTATTATTATATTATTATTATTATTATTATATTATTATTATATTGCTATTATTATTATTATTATAATTATTATTATTATTATTATTATTATTATTATTATAATTATTATTATTATTATTTTTTTTTATTTGAAGAGACGGAACAAATAAATTTGCAGCTGTTCATCAATACAGTTTATTCCACAACACACAAATCACTCGCACATAGAAGAGAGGAGCTTACGACGAACGAAATTTCTAGGTTTGACTTGGACCATTTGCAAAGTCACACTAACTACGTAAATGGTCCCAAGTCGAACCGAAACGGTCGTCGGTAAAACTCCTCCTTTCTATGTGCGGTTTTATTTGTGTATGTCGTTTCCGCAGTCACGGTAGTTTTGTGCCTTTTTTGTTATATATTCCACAACACTGTGGACTTATACTGTTGGACTTGTACTGGTTGGAAACATACACTGGTTGAACTACACTGATGGAAGCTTACACACTACTGTTGGGCCTTACACTTAGTTGGAATTACACTGTTGGACTTACCAACTATTGGAAATTGATACTATTAGACTAAAGCTTGTTTGGATCTCTTTAAAACCCGTCATTTTTATTCCTACTAAAGTTGAAAGCGAAGAAATATAAAACAACAAGAGGCTGAAAATACAGGACGGGCTGGAAATAAAGAAATGACTCACACTGCAGGAACAGGAACCAGAACAGGACAAGACCGAAGAGCACAAAGACCAGAACAAGATTGTTTTCCATTCTAACCTGTTTTCCCCATCCTCTCATTTTCCAATCTCCCCTGGACGTTTTTCCCCCTGTCATTTTCCCAATCGCCCTTTACAGTTTTTTCCGCATTTTCTATCGCACTGAATACTCTTATCGTGACATTTTTCACCCTGGGCCTGGGCGGTTTTCCCTGTATTTTTTCCCAATCAGCCTGGACTGTTTTCTCCCCGTCATTTCCTATTGCCCGTACATTGATTTTTTTTGTAATTTTCCATCGTTCTTGTGAAAGGATTTTCCTGTTCATTTTCGCATCTATCAGATTGATTTTATCTCTGTCATTTATTTATCACCCTGAAAAACCGTTTTCAACTGTCATTTTTCCTTCGCATAGACGGTTTTCCATGTCCATTTTTCCATTGCCTTGAACTAGTTGTCCTATGTCATCTCCATCTCTCTAAAAAAACAATTTTTTTTCCCAGTCATATTTATTGCTCTTGACATGTTCTTTTTTTTAATTATTCTTTCTGCCATTTTCAAACGCCCTCATTTTTTCTGAACGGCTTATTTATTTCCTCTCATACTTCCCAGCTCATTGATGATGGTTTTTTTTTTTCCTGTCATTTTCCATCGTCCCTTGACGGGTTACCCATCCATTTTCACGAATGCTGAGGACGGGCCTTACTTACCCGTCATTTTTCCTTTGTTTTTTTTTCCGGGCCATATTCTAAACCGCAATGACAGTTATAACCCCACGCGCCTGCCTCCAGTCATATTCCATTGTCTGGACGGATTTTCATGTCAATTCCCATTGTCCTTTACACATTAGTTCTGGCATATTCCAATCCTTCAGATGGGTATTATTGGTTCCCCCCGATGTTTTGTTCGCCAGGACAGTATTTATCGCCCGTCGTTTTCTGTAACCCTGGCCAGGTTTCCCTCTGTCTATTCCATCCGCCCTTGGAACTGGTATCCCTGTTATTTGACGCATCGCAATGAATTGTTTTCCCTTGTAATTCTCCCTTCTCCATGGCCGGTTTCCTCTTTCCTTCATTTTCCATCGTTCTGTATGGGTTATTCTCTGTCATATTCCCGTCAACACTTGACAGATGATTTCCGTCATTTTTCCATCACCGGCTGTACTTTTCCGCTGTCATGTTCAATAGCCCCTGGACATGTTTTTGCTGTCTATTTCCAGTTGTTCTTGCCTGGTGTCCCTGTCCATATTCGATTGAAATCCTCAGTGTTTTTCTCCCCCTGTCCATTTTCCATCTCACTAAATGGTGTTGTCTGGTATTTCCCAAAATATCACAAGGAATCGCCTTGAAGGTGTTTATCCAACAACCGTGACTTTTTTCCATCGCCCCTTGTAAGGTTTTCCCTTGTCATATTTCATTTTCGGGAACGGTTTTCCAGTCATTTTCCATTGCTATCGACGGTTTTATCCTGTCATATTCCATAGTCATGAACGATTTTCTCTCATTTTCGTTCGCCCTGGACATGGTTTTATTTAAAATTCTCCAAGCTTTCACGAAGGGTTTTCCCATCCCCCCTGTCAAAATTTATCATCGTTTTTTGGTAAGATTTGCTTTCCTCTGTCACATTCAATCGTTCTGGTTCAGTTTCCCAATCTCATTCTCCATCGTTCTGGACGGCTTTCCCCTGATATATTCCAATCTTTTTCGTCCAGGTTTCCCTCTGAATTCCATCTTCTAGACGGGTTGTTCCCTGTCATATTCCACTTTGTGGACGGGTTTCGCCATCCATAATTCAAGCATGCTCGACGGAACTTCCCTGTCATTTTGTTTTGCCCGTGCACCTGTTTCCCTGTCATATTCTATCACATGGACAGTTTTTCCTTTCATATTCCCATGTTCTGGACGGTTTTCTTCTCATATTCCACATCGTCTGTCATATTCCACTTTCTGGGATGGGGTTTTTATGCCACATTTCCCGCCAGGGACAGTTTTATCCTGGCGCTATTCCGTAGCTTCTAGACAGGTTTCCCTGTCCCATATTTTTACCATCGCCTCAAGACTGTAAAATCTTAACCTGTCATTTTTTCCTAGTTCTGTACGGGTTTTCCTGATATATTCCATCGACCTGAACAGAGGTTTCCGATTTTTCCTTCCATCATCCGGATTTTTTCTGGTCCCTCTCCGTCATGTTTTCTCTCATGCTCTGCACATGTTTTTTTGTGTCATATTCTTTTCGGCGGCCCAGGACATGTTTTTACTCCAGTCATTTTTCAGTCGCTCTTGATCTTTATGTGATTTCCTTCCCTGTCATTTCCCGGCGCACTTGATGGTTTCCCTTGTCATTTTCCATCGCTGTGAAGCGTTTTTTTTTCCCCCCCGTCATTTTCCTTCGCCCTAGTCAGATTTCCATGTCATAGTTTCGATTGTCCTGAACGGAACTTCCCCCGGTCATTTCAATCGCTGCTGTTGACGGGTTTCTGTGGTTTTCCCTCTCATTTTCAATGCTCCCTGGATATGTTTTTTCTGTAATTTTCAAGTCTTTCATCAAAGGGTTCCTTGTCATAATCCATCGATCCTTGATTAGTTCCCCAGCCACTGCCATCGCCCTGAACTTTATCCTCTGTCCATTTTCCATCTGAATTTGTTTTTGTCCCCTCAAATTTCCATTTCCGCTAAACTAAACTACTTTCCCCTGTAATTAATTTTTCATCATCCTCACGTGTTTTTTCTCATTTTCCATCGTCCCTGGGCGGGTTTCTCTCTCATTTGCCCTGTCGATCATGATTGGTTTCCCGTCAGTTTTCCAAAACGCCTTAAATTGTTTTTTCTCATTTTCCATAGTTGTGGACTGTACCTCGTGTCAAATTGCCAGGATTTTTTAAATATATTTCCCCTATCATTTTCCATCTCCCTGGATATGTTTTTCCTTCCATTTTCATCGCCCTGAGGGGTTTCTCTGTCATATTCCCTCGATCTTGGTTAGTTTCGCTGTTATTTTCCAACACCTTCATCTATTTTCCCTCTCACTGTCCATCGCTTTGGACTGTTATAGTGTCATGTTCCATCGGCCTGGAGAGGTTTCATGATTAAATTTCATGTCAATTGAAGGGTTTTCCTTTCTTTTCCGTCGCCTGGAGTTTCCTGTCATATTCCTTGCCATGGACGAGTTTCTCTGTCATATTATATAACCCTGGGCGGTTTACCCTGTCATTTTCCTTCGACCTAGGCGGTTTACCCTGTCATTTTCCATCGACCTGGGTGCTTTTCCCCATCATTTTCTATCGCCCTGGACATTTTTTTACAATTTTCCATCTTTCGTGACGGGTTTCCCCTGTTATATTAAATGATCTGATAAGTTTCCCTGTCATAATCCGTGATCTGACTAGTTTCCCTGTCATAATCCGTGATCTGACTAGTTTCCCTGTCATAATCCGTGATCTGATTAGTTTCCCTGTCATATTCCATGATCTGATTAGTTTCCCTGTCATTCCATGATCTGATTAGTTTCCCTGTCATATTTCATGATCTGATTAGTTTCCCTGTCATATTCCATGATCTGATTAGTTTCCCTGTCATATTCCATGATCTGACTAGTTTCCCTGTCATATTTCATGATCTGATTAGTTTCCCTGTCATATTCCATGATCTGATTAGTTTCCCTGTCATATTCATGATCTGATTAGTTTTCCCCTGTCATATTTCATGATCTGATTAGTTTCCCTGTCATATTCCATGATCTGATAGTTTTCCCTGTCATTCCATGATCTGATTAGTTTCCCTGTCATATTTCATGATCTGATTAGTTTCCCTGTCATATTCCATGATCTGATTAGTTTCCCTGTCATATTCCATGATCTGATTAGTTTCCCTGTCATATTCATGATCTGATTAGTTTCCCTGTCATATTCCATGATCTGACTAGTTTCCCTGTCATATTCCATGATCTACTAGTTTCCCTGTCATATTCCATGATCTGACTAGTTTCCCTGTCATATTCCATGATCTGACTAGTTTCCCTGTCATATTCCATGATCTGACTACTTTCCCTGTCATCATCACCCTCAACTGTTTTCCACGGTCATTTTCCATCGCTCTCAACTGTTTTCTCTTATATTTCAATGTCATTTTCTGTCTGACTAGACATGTTTTTCTGTCATTTTCCATTATTCTGGACGACTTTGCCTCTCATATTTCATCGTTGTGGGCGGTTTTCCCTTTCGTCTTCAATCGTTCGGACGGTTTTCTCTCTTATATTCCATCGTTCTGCTCAGATTTTCCTGTCATATTCCATTCTTCTGGACGGCTTTCCCTGTCATATTCCAGCGTTTTGGTCAGGTTTTCCTCTCATTTTCCATCGTTCTGGACGGTTTTCCTTGTCATATTCCATCGTTTTGGTCAGGTTTTCCTCTCATTTTCCATCGTTCTGGACGGTTTCTCCTGTCATATTCCATCGTCCATAGCAGATATCCGTCATATTCCATCACCATGGACTGGTTTCTCCTGTCATTTCCCGTATCTGTGGATATGTTTTCCTTTCATATTCCATCTCCTTGGACTAGTTTTCTTGTCAGTTTCCATCGTCCTTCATGGATTTCCCATCCATTTTCATGCTTGCTGGACGGGTTTTCCTGTCATTTTTCTTTGTCGTTTATGCGTTTTTCTGTCATATTCTACCACCATGGACAGTTTTTCCTGTCATATTCCATCATCCTGTGCGTGTTAGTCTGTCATATTCCATCCTTCTGGATGGGTTTTACTGACATATTTCACAGCCAGGGACAGTTTTATACTGTCGTTTTCCGTACCTCTGGACAGATTTCTCTTTCATATTCCATCACAATTTTCAGTCGTTCTGCACGGTTTTCCCTGTCATGTTCCATTGAACTTTATTTTTTTCCCTGTCATATTCCATCACCCTGAAGTGTTTTCCATTTCATTTTCCATCGCTTTGGTCGGGCTTCTGTTATATTTCATTTTCCTAAACGTTTTTCCTCTCATTTTCAGTCACCCTGGACATGGTTCTCTGTCATTTTCCATCTTTCAGGAATGGGTACTCTGTCATATTCCACCCATCTTGATTGGTTTCCCTGTCATTTTCCGTCGCCTTGAATTGTTTTTCCTGTCTTTTTCCATCGCCCTCAACAGCTTTTCTCTCATTTTCAATCGTCATGAATATATTTTCTGTCATTTTCCATCATTTTGGACTGGTTTCCCTCTCATATTCCATCGGTCTGATTGGTTTCGCTGTCATTTTTCAATCATTCTGGACATGTTTGCCTGTCATATTCCATCGTTCTGACCTATTTTCCCCTCTCATTTTCCACCGGCCTCGTCAGTTTTCCCTCATTTTCCATCGATCTTTATTGGTTTCACTGTTATTTTCCATCGTCTTGAACTGTTTTTCCTGTCATTTTCCATCTCCCCTAATTGTCTTCCCTGACATTTTTTACCACCCTGGACATTTTATCTGTCATCTTCAGTCACCCTGGACATGTCTTTGTCATTTATTTTCTCGATCTTGACTGATTTCCCTGTCATTTTCCAACGCCCTGACCTGTTTTCTCTCTCATTTTCCAGCGTTTTGGTCTGCTTTCTCTCTCATTTCCATCGCTCTGGACGGTTTTCTCTAGTCCTTTTCTGTCGCTCTGGACATATTTTTCTGTCATTTTCCATCGTTATATACTTTTTTGTCATTTTATATCGCCTTGGATAGTGTGTGTCATTTTTCGTCGGTCTGGAGGTTTCCTGGTTACATTCCATGTCGACTGAGGAGGTTTCCTTTTCTTTTTACATTGAGCTGTTCAGGTTTACCTATCATTTTAAAATCCTCTGGATGGGTTTTCCTCTCATATTCCATATCCCTTAACGAGTTTCTCTGTCATATTATATCATCATTAACGTGTATCCCTGTCTTTTCCACCGCCCTGGACGGGTTTCACTGTCAATTTTTCATCTCCCTGGATGGGTTTCCCTGACGTTTTCCATCGCCTTGCACTGGTTTCACTGTCATTTTCCACCGCACAGCACCGGTTTTCCTGTAGTTTTCCGTCGTCTTTTACAGGTTTCCCTGTCATATTCCATCGCACTAGACGGGTCGTATTCCAATGCCCGGGACGGGTTTTCCTCTCATTATCCACCGCCCTGGACAGGTTTCTCTGTCATATTCCATCTCCCATGACCGGTTTTCTTGTCATTTTCAATCGCCCTAGACTGTTTTTTTTTGTCATTTTCCATCGTTCTCGGGGGTTTCCTTGTTATATTCCATCGATCTTCATTGTTTTCATCTCATTCCCTGTTTTCCCCTCTTGTTTTCCATCTCCCTGGACGGTTTTCCTTATTTTCCATCGCCCTGTTCTGTTTTCCCTGTCTTTCCCATTCCCGATCATCGTTTTCTCTCATTTTCCATCATCTTGAAATGACATTTTCGATCGTTCTGGTCTGGTTTCCCTGTCATTTATCATCGCCCTGAAGTTGTTTCTCTGTTATTCTCCATCGACATGGACGGTTTTCCCCTGTCATTTTCTATCTCCCTGGTCATTTTTTTTGTCATTTTCCGTCGTTTTCGATGGGTTTTCCTCTCATATTCCATCGATCTTGATTGGTTTTTCTGTCATTTACCAGCCTCAACTCATTTTCCTTCACAATGGACGGTTTTCCAGGTTATTTTCCATTGCCTTCAACTGTTGTAATTGTCCTTATTTTTCCCTCGCCCTGTTATTTTTCCCCTTTATTTTCCATCTTCTTGGACGTTGTTTTTCATTTTCCCTACTTTTTCCTTGCTGTTTGTCATTTTCTGTCGCCCAGGACATGTTTTTTTATCATTTTCAATTGCACTGAACATATTTTTCTGCAAATTTTCATTGTTCTGGACAGCTTTCCCTCTCATATTTCATCTTTCTGAACGGTTTTCCTTGTCATGTTCCATCGTTCTGGTCAGGTTTCCTTGTCATGTTCCATCGTTCTGGTCAGGTTTCCTTGTCATGTTCCATCGTTCTGGTCAGGTTTCCTTGTCATGTTCCATCGTTCTGGTCAGGTTTTCTCATTTCCATCGTCTGGTCAGTTTCCTTGTCATGTTCCATCGTTCTGGTCAGGTTTCCTGTCATGTTCCATCGTTCTGGCAGTTTCCTTGTCATGTTCCATCGTTCTGGTCAGGTTTCCTTGTCATATTCCATCGTTCTGGTCAGGTTTCCTTGTCATGTTCCATCGTTCTGGTCAGGTTTCCTTGTCATGTTCCATCGTTCTGGTCAGGTTTCCTTGTCATGTTCCATCGTTCTGGTCAGGTTTCCCTCTCATATTCCACGTTCTGTCAGGTTTCCTTGTCATGTTCCATCGTTCTGGTCAGGTTTCCTTGTCATGTTCCATCGTCCTGCGTTCTGCATGTCCATCGTGGAGGTATTATAATGAACGAATGTTTGGTCAAATGATGTTTCCTTGTAATCATGTTGGTAAGTTTTGCATCATTCTCGGTCAGGTTTCCATGTCATGTTATCGTTTGTCAGGTTACCTGTATTGTCAGATCGATTCTGGTCATGTTACCTGGCATGAATCTGTTCTGTCAGTTCCTTGTCTCCACGTTCGTCAGGTTCCTGTCATTCCATGGCTGCAGTTCTGTCAGTTCCATCTCTGTCGGTTTCCTGTCATGTCCACGTCTGGTCAGGTTTCCTTGTCATGTCCATCGTTCTGGTCACGTTCCTGCATGTCCATCGTTCTGAGTCAGTCCTTGTCAGTATCAAGAAATCTGAGAATAAGAAGGTTATAAAGGAATTTCCATTTGGTAAGGTCTTGTAAGTGTGTCCTCGTTCGCAGTTCTGTCAATAAAGAAATCATACATTCTAACATTGATTTTCCTGATCAGTTTTTGTATGATTTGTCATTTGAAATACATTAAGTTCTAATTCATGTTGTATTTTTTCATATAACACGTTCTATTTCAGTCATTTTCCCATAAGTCATTTAAAACTTCATGCAAAGTTCCAAGTTTAATCATTTCACGTACTTAAGGCTTGAAGCAACGTTGGCAGGTTTT
>NC_069403.1:107732865-107764430 GCF_026875155.1 Cherax quadricarinatus | reverse complement strand
AAACAGGACAAGACAAGAGCACAAGGACAGAACAAGATTGTTTTCCAGTCATAACCTGTTTTCCCTCTCATTTTCCATCTCCCTGGACTGTTTTCTCTGTCATTTTCCATCGCCCTTTACAGTTTTCCGTCATTTTCCATCGCACTGAACTCTTATCCGTGACATTTTTCCTGGGCCTGGGCGGTTTTCCCTGTAATTTTCCATCGGCCTGGACTGTTTTCTCCCGTCATTTTCTATTGCCCTGGACATTTTTTTTTGTAATTTTCCATCGTTCTGGAAGGATTTCCCTGTCATTTTCCATCTATCAGATTGATTTCTCTGTCATTTATCACCCTGAACCGTTTTCAACTGTCATTTTCCTTCGCAATAGACGGTTTTCCATGTCATTTTCCATTGCCTTGAACTGTTGTCCTTGTCATCTTCCATCGCTCTAAACTATTTTTCCCAGTCATATTTAATTGCTCTTGACATGTTCTTCTGCCATTTTCAAACGCCCTCATTTTTCTGAGCGGCTTTTCCTCTCATATTCCAGCTCTTTGGATGGTTTTTCCCTGTCATTTTCCATCGTCCTTGAGGGGTTACCCATCCATTTTCACGAATGCTGGACGGGCCTTCCCATCATTTTCCTTTGTCGTGTCATATTCTACCGCTAAGGACAGTTTACCAGGTCATATTCCATTGTTCTGGACGGATTTTCATGTCATATGCCATTGTCCTGTACACGTTAGTCTGGCATATTCCATCCTTCTGGATGGGTATTATTGTCATGTTTTTTCGCCAGGGACAGTTTTATCCCGTCGTTTTCTGTAACCCTGGACAGGTTTCTCTGTCATATTCCATCGCCCTGGACTGGTATCCCTGTTATTTTCCATCGCAATGAATTGTTTTCCCTGTAATTCTCCATCTCCATGGCCGGTTTTCCTGTCATTTTCCATCGTTCTGTAGGGGTTTTTCTTGTCATATTCCGTCAACCTGGACAGATGATTTCCGTCATTTTCCATCACCCTGTACTTTTCCGCTGTCATGTTCAATCGCCCTGGACATGTTTTCTGTCATTTCCAGTTGTTCTTGACTGGTGTCCCTGTCATATTCGATTGATCCTCAGTGGTTTCCCTGTCATTTTCCATCTCACTAAATGGTTTCTCTGGTATTTTCCATCGCCTTGAAGTGCTTTCACCGTCTTTTTCCATCGCCCTTGTAAGGTTTCCCTGTCATATTTCATTGTCGGGAACGGTTTTCCTGTCATTTTCCATTGCTATGGACGGATTCCTGTCATATTCCATAGTCATGAACGATTTTCTCTCATTTTCGTTCGCCCTGGACATGTTTTTTGAAATTCTCCAGCTTTCACGAAGGGTTTTCCAGTCATATTTCATCGTTTTGGTCAGATTTCTCTGTCATATTCCATCGTTCTGGTCAGGTTTCCATCTCATTCTCCATCGTTCTGGACGGTTTTTCCTGTTATATTCCAATCTTTTCGTCAAGTTTCCCTCTGATATTCCATCGTCTAGACGGGTTTTCCTGTCATATTCCATCGTTGTGGACGGGTTTCCCATCCATATTCAAGCATGCTCGACGGACTTCCCTGTCATTTTCTTTTGCCGTGTACGTGTTTCCCTGTCATATTCTATCACAATGGACAGTTTTCCATTTCATATTCCATTGTTCTGGACGGTTTTTCTTCTCATATTCCATCGTCTGTCATATTTCATCTTTCTGGATGAGTTTTATGTCGCATTCCCCCGCCAGGGACAGTTTTATCCTGGCGCTTTCCGTAGCTCTAGACAGGTTTCCCTGTCATATTCCATCGCTCTAGACTGGTATCCCTGTCATTTTCCCTAGTTCTGTACGGGTTTTCCCTGATATATTCCATCAACCTGAACAGGTTTCCGTAGTTTTCCATCATCCGGATTTTTTCTCCTGTCATTTTCTCTCGCGCTGCACATGTTTTTGTGTCATATTCATTCGGCCTGGACATGTTTTTCAGTCATTTTCAGTCGCTCTGGATCTTTAGTGATTTCCCTGTCATTTTCCGTCGCACTTGATGGTTTCCCTTGTCATTTTCCATCGCTGTGAAGCGTTTTCTCCGTCATTTTCCTTCACCCTAGTCAGATTTCCCTGTCATATTCGATTGTCCTGAACGGGCTTCCCTGTCATTTTCAATCACTGTGGACGGGTTTCTGTGGTTTTCCCTCTCATTTTCAATCTCCC
The DNA here is from genome assembly GCF_026875155.1 of Cherax quadricarinatus. Taxonomy (NCBI): domain Eukaryota; kingdom Metazoa; phylum Arthropoda; class Malacostraca; order Decapoda; family Parastacidae; genus Cherax; species Cherax quadricarinatus. The sequence goes on along the minus strand of NC_069403.1, from coordinate 107,762,219 downwards.
TGGATATGTTTTTCTGTAATTTTCAATCTTTCATCAAAGGTTTCCTTGTCAAATTCCATCGATCTTGATTACTTTCCCTGCCACTGCCATCGCCCTGAACAGTTTCCTCTGTCATTTTCCATCTTGAATTTTTTCCCCTCAATTTTCCATTTCCCTAAACTACTTTCCCTGTAATTTTTCATCATCCTCGACGTGTTTTTCTGTCATTTTCCATCGTTCTGGGCGGGTTTCTCTCTCATATTCCCTCGATCTTGATTGGTTTCGCCGTCATTTTCCAACGCCTTGAATTGTTTTCTCTCATTTTCCATCGTTGTGGACTGTACTCGTGTCATATTCCATGGATTTTAATTATTTTCCCTATCATTTTCCATCTCCCTGGATATGTTTTTCTGCTATTTTCAATCGCCCTGGACGGGTTTCTCTGTCATATTCCCTCGATCTTGGTTAGTTTCGCTGTTATTTTCCAACACCTTCATCTATTTTCCCTCTCACTGTCCATCGCTTTGGACTGTTATAGTGTCATGTTCCATCGGCCTGGAGAGGTTTCATGATTAAATTTCATGTCAATTGAAGGGTTTTCCTTTCTTTGTCCAGCGCCCTGGATGTGTTTCCTTGTCATATTCCATTGCCTTGGACGAGTTTCTCTGTCATATTATATAACCCTGGACGTGTATCCGTGTCATTTTTCATCGACCTAGGCGGTTTACCCTGTCATTTTCCATCGACCTGGGTGCTTTTCCCCATCATTTTCTATCGCCCTAGACATTTTTTTACAATTTTCCATCTTTCGTGACGGGTTTCCCCTGTTATATTAAATGATCTGATAAGTTTCCCTGTCATAATCCGTGATCTGACTAGTTTCCCTGTCATATTCCATGATCTGATTAGTTTCCCTGTCATATTCCATGATCTGATTAGTTTCCCTGTCATTCCATGATCTGATTAGTTTCCCTATCATATTTCATGATCTGATTAGTTTCCCTGTCACATTCCATGATCTGATTAGTTTCCCTGTCATTCCATGATCTAATTAGTTTCCTTGTCATATTCAATGATCTGACTAGTTTCCCTGTCATATTTCATGATCTGATTAGTTTTCCTGTCATATTTCATGATATGATTAGTTTCCCTGTCATATTTCATGATCTGATTAGTTTCCCTGTCATATTTCATGATCTAATTAGTTTCCCTGTCATATTGCATGATCTGATTAGTTTCCCCTGTCATATTCCATAATCTGACTAGTTTCCCTGTCATATTCCATGATCTGATTAGTTTCCCTGTCATATTCCATGATCTGACTAGTTTCCCTGTCATATTCCACGATCTGACTAGTTTCCCTGTCAAATTCCATGATCTGTCTACTTTCCCTGTCATCATCACCCTCAACTGTTTTCCACGGTCATTTTCCATCGCTCTCAACTGTTTTCTCTTATATTTCAATGTCATTTTCTGTCTGACTAGACATGTATTTCTGTCATTTTCCATTATTCTGGACGACTTTGCCTCTCATATTTCATCGTTCTGGGCGGTTTTCCCTTTCGTCTTCAATCGTTCGGACGGCTTTCTCTCTTATATTCCATCGTTCTGCTCAGATTTTCCTGTCATATTCCATTCTGGACGGTTTTCCTTGTCATATTCCATCGTTTTGGCCAGGTTTTCCTCTCATTTTCCATCGTTCTGGACGGTTTCCCCTGTCATATTCCATCGTCCATAGCAGATATCCGTCATATTCCATCACCGTGGACTGGTTTCTCCTGTCATTTCCCGTATCTGTGGATATGTTTTCCTTTCATATTTCATCTTCTTGGACTAGTTTTCTTGTCAGTTTCCATCGTCCTTCATGGATTTCCCATCCATTTTCATGCTTGCTGGACGGGTTTTCCTGTCATTTTTCTTTGTCGTTTATGTGTTTTTCTGTCATATTCTACCACCATGGACAGTTTTTCCTGCAATATTCCATCATCCTGTGCGTGTTAGTCTGTCATATTCCATCCTTCTGGATGGGTTTTACTGACATATTTCACCGCCAGGGACAGTTTTATACTGTCGTTTTCCGTACCTCTGGGCAGATTTCTCTTTCATATTCCATCACAATTTTCAGTCGTTCTGCACGGTTTTTCCTGTCATGTTCCATTGAATTTTATTTTTTTCCCTGTCATATTCCATCACCCTGAAGTGTTTTCCATTTAATTTTCCATCGATTTGGTCGGGCTTCTGTTATATTTCATTTTACTAAACGTTTTTCCTCTCATTTTCAGTCACCCTGGACATGGTTCTCTGTCATTTTCCATCTTTCAGGAATGGGTACTCTGTCATATTCCACCGATCTTGATTGGTTTCCCTGTCATTTTCCGTCGTCTTGAATTGTTTTTCCTGTCTTTTTCCATTGCTCTCAACACGCTTTTCTCTCATTTTCAGTCGTCATGAATATATTTTCTGTCATTTTCCATCATTTTCGACTGGTTTCCCTCTCATATTCCATCGGTCTGATTGGTTTCGCTGTCATTTTTCAATCATTCTGGACATGTTTGCCTGTCATATTCCATCGTTCTGACCTATTTTCCCCTCTCATTTTCCACCGGCCTTGACAGTTTTCCCTCATTTTCCATCGATCTTTATTGGTTTCACTGTTATTTTCCATCTTCTTGAACTGTTTTTCCTGTCATTTTCCACCTCCCCTATTTGTTTTCCCTGTCATTTTTTACCACCCTGGACATTTTATCTGTCATCTTCAGTCACCCTGGACATGTCTTTGTCATTTATTTCCTCGATCTTGACTGATTTCCCTGTCATTTTCCAACGCCCTGACCTGTTTTCTCTCTCATTTTCCAGCGTTTTGGTCTGCTTTCTTTCTCATTTCCATCGCTCTGGACGGTTTTCTCTAGTCCTTTTCTGTCGCCCTGGACATATTTTTCTGTCATTTTCCATCGTTATATACTTTTTTTGTCATTTTATATCGCCTTGGATAGTGTGTGTCATTTTTCGTCAGTCTGGAGGTTTCCTGGTTATATTCCATGTCGACTGAGGAGGTTTCCTTTTCTTTTTACATTGAGCTGTTCAGGTTTATCTATCATTCTAAAATCCTCTGGACGGGGTTTCCTCTCATTATCCACCGCCCTGGACAGGTTTCTCTGTCATATTCTATCTCCCATTACCGGGTTTCTTGTCATTTTCAATGGCCCTAGACTGTTTTTTTTTTTGTCATTTTCCGTCGTTCTCGACGGGTTTTCCTCTCATATTCCAACGATCTTGATTGGTTTTTCTGTCATTTACCAGCATCAACTGTTTGTAACTCATTTTCCTTCACAATGGGCAGTTTTCCATGTTATTTTCCATTGCCTTCAACTGTTGTAATTGTCATTTTCTGTCGCCCAGGACATGTTTTTTTTGTCATTTTCAATCGCACTGAACATATTTTTCTGCAATTTTTCACTGTTCTGGACAGCTTTCCCTCTCATATTTCATCATTCTGAACGGTTTCCCTTGTCATGTTCCATCGTTCTGGTCAGGTTTGCATCTCATATTCCATCGTTCTGGTCAGGTTTCCCCTTCATATTCCATCGTTCTTGTCAGGTTTCCTTGTCATGTTCCATCGTTCTGGTCAGGTTTCCTTGTCATGTTCCATCATTCTGGTCAGGTTTCCGCCCTCATATTCCATCGTTCTTGTCAGGTTTCCTTGTCATGTTCCATCGTTCTGGTCAGGTTTCCTTGTCATGTTCCATCGTTCTGGTCAGGTTTCCTTGTCATATTCCATCGTTCTGGTCAGATTTCCCCTTCATATTCCATCGTTCTGGTCAGGTTTCCTTGTCATGTTCCATCGTTCTGGTCAGGTTTCCTTGTCATGTTCCATTGTTCTGGTCAGGTTTCCTTGTCATGTTCCATCGTTCTGGTCAGGTTTCCCCCTCATATTCCATCGTTCTTGTCAGGTTTCCCCCTCATATTCCATCGTTCTGGTCAGATTTCCTTGTCATGTTCCATCGTTCTGGTTAGGTTTCCTTGTCATGTTCCATCGTTCTGGTCAGGTTTCCTTGTCATATTCCATCGTTCTGGTCAGGTTTCCCCCTCATATTCCATATTTCTGGTCAGGTTTCCTTGTCATGTTCCATCGTTCTGGTCAGGTTTTCCCCTCATATTCCATCGTTCTGGTTAGGTTTCCCCCTCATGTTCCATCGTTCTGGTCAGGGTTCCTTGTCATATTCCATCGTTCTGGTCAGGTTTCCTTGTCATGTTCCATCATTCTGGTCAGGTTTCCTTGTCATGTTCCATCGTTCTGGTCAGGTTTCCTTGTCATATTCCATCGTTCTGGTCAGGTTTCCCCCTCATATTCCATCGTTCCCTTCAAGTTTCCCCCTCATATTCCATCGTTCTTGTCAGGTTTCCCCCTCATATTCCATCGTTCTGGTCAGGTTTCCTTGTCATGTTCCATTGTTCTGGTCAGGTTTCCTTGTCATGTTCCATCATTCTGGTCAGGTTTCCTTGTCATGTTCCATCGTTCTGGTCAGGTTTCCTTGTCATATTCTATCGTTCTGGTCAGGTTTCCCCCTCATATTCCATCGTTCTGGTCAGGTTTCCCCCTCATATTCCATCGTTCTGGTCAGGTTTCCTTGTCATATTCCATCGTTCTGGTCAGGTTTCCTTGTCATGTTCCATTGTTCTGGTCAGGTTTCCTTGTCATGTTCCATCGTTCTGGTCAGGTTTCCTTGTCATGTTCCATCGTTCTGGTCAGGTTTCCTTGTCATGTTCCATAGTTCTGGTCAGGTTCCCCCTCATATTCCATCGTTCTGGTCAGGTTTCCCCCTCATATTCCATCGTTCTGGTCAGGTTTCCCCTTCATATTCCATCGTTCTGGTCAGTGGTGACGTGTAGTAGCTCTATGAAAACCTGTTTGCGCGCTCTCTACGAATTGAAGCAAGATGCCCTCCATCGAGCAACTTTACCAACAGCTTAAGGAAGAATAGAGGATGGCGAAGATGGAGATTCGGCGACTGACTGAGGAAAACAAGAAGATTCGTAGTAGTCCTCCTGTTTTGAGTTCTCAGGTCAAGAAAGGAAACTGGTCAGTGGCTGGACAGCAGGGAACGAAGTTGACGATCAAGAAGACGAATGGAAAGGTGGAAACGATGAAGAAGAAAGAGACTGCTGTGGAAACTGTTGTGGAAACATCTAATGCTTTCTCCGTGCTACCCGACGAATGTGAGTCGACTACTGGGAACGTCACGACGAACGACACCAAGGAAGGTAAGAATATTGTTGTTGTTGGGGATAGCCAAGTTAGGTGTATGGATAGGACGTTCTGCTTGAAGGACAGGAGTAGAAGACAGAGAGTTTTCTTTCCTGGGGCTGGGATGGAGGATATTGTTAGCCGTCTGGATGACATCATGAGAGGTAATGGGAGCAATCCTATTATCTGTCTCAGTGCTGGAAGCAACGATGTTGGCAGACGTAGGAGTGAAGACCTGATTAGCAGGTATAGGTTAGCAATAGAAATAATTAGGAGGAAGGGTGGGAACCCTGTCATATGTGGTATTTTGCCAAGGAGAGGAGTTGGAAATGAATGGTTGTCCAGGGCAATTGGTGTCAATTGCTGGCTGGACAAATACTGTAAGGAAAATGCGGTAACATTCATTGACAACTGGGACCTCTTCTATGGCAGAAATGACATGTATGCGAGGCATGGGGTTCACTTATCTAGGTCTGGGGTGGGAGCACTGGCAACTGCAGTGGAGGGAGCTGTTAGGACTTTAACTAGGAATAGTTAGTGGTATGGGTTTTGGCAGGAAAACAGTGAAGTCCCAGTGTAGTAATATTATGAGTTCTAGGGGAACTAGTAATAAGCAGAATGAGGTAGATATTGAAAAGCCAGTGACATTGGTTGATAAGGACAGTAATAGGTTTAGTAGAAAAACAGAAATGAGCAGGAAGGGTAAAGAGAAAAGAGAGTCTTTCAATGTTTATTATGCTAATTGCCGTAGTGCCAGCAATAAGATGGACGAGTTGAGATTAGTTGCTAGTGCAGGTAACATTGATGTATTTGCTTTAACTGAGACGTGGTTTAATTCAAAAAGTCGGGACATGCCTGCAGAATGTCACATTCAGGGTTTAAAATTGTTCCAAGTAGATAGAGTATCGGGAAGGGGGGTGGGGTGGCATTGTATGTCCGAGATCGCTTGAACTGTTGCATAAAAACTGGTATTAAGTCTGAAGTAACCCATACAGAGTCTGTTTGGATAGAATTTTCAGAGGGGCATGAAAAACTGATTTTAGGAGTGATATACCCCCCCCCCAAACTTAGGGACCAAGGGAGACTACTATGGGAGGAAATTGTTAAGGCCACAAGGCACGATATGTAGTAATTCTAGGAGACTTTAACTTTAGTCATATTGATTGGAATTTCTTGACTGGGAATTTAGAATCATACGACTTCTTAGAAGTAGTTCAGGATTGTTTTTTGAAGCAGTTTGTGACAGAACCTACAAGGGGAAATAACCTGCTTGACTTAGTTCTGGCAAAAAATGAATCCCTTGTTAATAATTTAGAAATTTCAGAGGAACGGGGTGCTAGCGACCACAAATCAATTACATTTAGCATTGAATGGAAGTACTATAGTAGCGATAACTCAGTAACAGTCCCAGATTTTTGCTTAGCAGATTACGATGGGCTTAGAGAACACCTATCATCTGTTGACTGGGGTAACGAGAGAGCTATCAATATGACAGTTTTCTGAACACTATACATGCTGCTCAAAGAACGTTTATCCCATATAAAGAAATTAGATCAAATAGAAATGACCCAAAATGGATGAATAATAGACTCAAATATCTACTAGGGCATAAGAAAGGAATTTATAGGCGTATCAAAAGAGGTGAGGGTCATCTTATGAATCAGTATATTGACATTAAGAGGGACATTAAAAAGGTGATAAGAAAAGCTAAAAGGGACTATGAAATTAAAGTTGCTAGGGATTCTAAAATTAACCCAAAAAGTTTTTTCCAGGTCTATAGAACAAAAGTTAGAGATAAGATCGGTCCCTTAAAAATAACTATGGGCATCTTACTGACAAAGAGAATGAAATGTGCTCGATTTTAAATAATTATTTTCTCTCAGTTTTTACACAGGAAGACACTAACAATATTCCAGTAATTAATTTTTATAGTTGCTAGAAGAAGATAAATTATGTAACATCACAGTCACTAGTGAAATGGTTGTGAAGCAGATAGACAGACTGAAGCAAAATAAGTCGCCGGGTCCTGAGGAGGTTTTTTCAAGGTTCTTAAGGAATGCAAAATGGAACTCTGTGAACCATTAACTAATATTTTAATTTATCTCTTCAAACAGGTGTAGTGTCTGATATGTGGAAGATGGCTAATGTAATTCCTATTTTTAAAACAGGGGACAAGTCGTTACCGTCAAATTACCGCCCAATAAGCCTGACCTCAATTGTAGGCAAATTACTAGAGTCAATTATAGCTGAGATTATAAGAAGCCATCTCGATAAGCATAGCTTGATTAATGATACTCTGCATGGATTCACAAGAGGCCGGTCTTGTCTAACTAATTTATTAACTTTCTTCAGTAAAGCTTTTGAGCTGTTGACCACACTAAAGAATTTGATATTATTTACTTAGATTTTAGTAAGGCTTTTGATAGAGTTCCGCACCATAGACTGTTAAAGAAAGTGGCAGCTCATGGCATTGGGGGAAAAGTGCTCTCGTGGATCGAGTCATGGCTCACTGACAGGAAGCAGAGTGTCCATAAATGGGGTTAAATCCGAGTGGGATCTGTAACAAGTGGCGTTCCACAGGGATCAGTCTTGGGCCCGTTGTTGTTTATAATATATATCAATGATCTTGATGAGGGAATTACTAGTGATATGACCAAATTCGCCGATGACACAAAGATAGGTAGGATAATTGATTCAAACGTAGATGTTATGGAACTTCAGGAGGATAAAAACTCTATTCTTGGTCAGAAAAGTGGCAGATGCAGTTCAATGTAGATAAATGCAAGGTTCTGAAGCTCGGGAGTGCCCATAACCTTAGTACTTATAAGTTAAATAATGTAGAACTTAGCCATACAGATTGCGAAAAGGACTTGGGGGTTATGGTGAGCAGCAACCTTAAACCAAGACAGCAATGCCTAAGCGTACGTAATAAGGCAAATAGATTACTGGGATTTATATCAAGAAGTGTAAGCAACAGAAGTCCAGAGGTCATACTGCAGCTTTATACATCATTAGTAAGGACTCACCTAGATTATGCAGCTCAATTCTGGTCTCCATATTACAGAATGGACATAAATTCGTTAGAAAACATTCAGCGTAGGATGACTAAATTAATACATAGCATTAGAAATCTTCCTTATGAAGAAAGATTGAAGACTCTTAAGTTACATTCACTTGTTAGACGAAGAATGAGGGGAGACCTGATCGAAGTGTATAAGTGGAAGATAGGTATTAATAAAGGGGATATTAATAAGGTCTTGAGGATGTCTCTCCAAGAGAGAACCCGCAGTAATGGATTTAAATTAGATAAGTTTAGATTTAGAAAGGACATAGGAAAGTACTGGTTTAGAAATAGGGTAGTTGATGAGTGGAACAGTCTACCTAGTTGGGTTATTGAGGCTAGGACTTTGGGTAGTTTCAAATTTAGGTTGGAAGTACATGAGTGGGAGGGGTTGGATTTGAGTGTGACTTTCACATAGGAGCTTATTTCTTGGGTGGCATTGAAAGTTGGGTTGGGCAGATGTTTTGTTAGTGGGATGAATTGTAAAGGACCTGCCTAGTATGGGCCAACAGGCCTCCTGCAGTGTTCCACCTTTCTTATGTTCTTATGTTCATATTCCATCGTTCTGGTCAGGTTTTCCCCTCATATTCCATCGTTCTGGTCAGGTTTCCCCCTCATATTCCATCGTTCTGGTCAGGTTTCCCCCTCATATTCCATCGTTCTGGTCAGGTTTTCTTGTCATGTTCCATCGTTCTGGTCAGGTTTCCTTGTCATGTTCCTTCGTTCTGGTCAGGTTTCCTTGTCATGTTCCATCGTTCTGGTCAGGTTTCCTTGTCATATTCCATCGTTCTGGTCAGGTTTCCTTCTCATGTTCCATTGTTCTGGTCAGGTTTCCTTGTCATATTCCATCGTTCTGATCAGGTTTCCTTGTCATAGTCCATCGTTCTGGTCAGGTTCCTTGCCCATATTCCATCGTTCTGGTCAGGTTTCCCCCTCATATTCCATCGTTCTGGTCAGGTTTCCCCCTCATATTCCATCGTTCTAGTCGGGTTTCCCCTCATATTCCATCGTTCTGGTCAGGTTTCCCCCTCATATTCCATCTTTTCTGGTCAGGTTTTCTTGTCATGTTCCATCGTTCTGGTCAGGTTTCCTTGTCATATTCCATCGTTCTTGTCAGGTTTCCTTGTCATGTTCCATCGTTCTGGTCAGGTTTCCTTGTCATGTTCCATCGTTCTGGTCGGGTTTTTCCTTGTCATTTTTCCATCGTTCTGGTCAGGTTTCCTTGCATGTTCCATCGTTCTGGTCAGGTTTTCCCCTCATATTCAATCGTCTGGTCGGGTTTTCCCCCCATCATGTTCCATCGTTCTGGTCAGGTTTCCTTGTCATATTCCATCGTTCTGGTCAAGTTTCCTTGTCATGTTCATCGTTTTTTGTCAGGTTTCCTTGTAATGTTCCATCTTTCTGGTCAGGTTTCCTTGTCATGTTCCATTGTTCTGGTCAGGTTTCCCCCATTTTCCCAAATCGTTGGTCAGGTTTTCCCCTCATATTCCATCGTTCTGGTCAGGTTTCCCCTCATATTCCATCGTTCTGGTCAGGTTTCCCCTCAAAATTCCATCGTTCTGGTCAGGTTTCCCCCTCATATTCCATCGTTCTGGTCAGGTTCCCCCCTCATTTTTCCATCTTTTCTGGTCAGGTTTTCCCCTCATATTCCATCGTTCTAGTCAGGTTTCCCCCTCATATTCCATCGTTCTAGTCAGGTTTCCCCTCATATTCCATCGTTCTGGTCAGGTTTCCCCCCCATATTCCATCGTTCTGGTCAGGTTTTCCCCTCATATTCCATCGTTTAGTCAGGTTTCCCCCCTCATATTCCATCGTTCTGGTCAGGTTTCCCCTCATATTCCATCGTTCGGGTCAGGTTTTCCCCCCTCATATTCCATCGTTCTGAGGTTGGAGATTTTGAAGGAGGAGGTCTTGCTTCTCCAGAGGAGATTAGGAGGCTGAAGGTCCACCTCAATGGGTCTGGGAGAGAGTTTTGGGTGGCTGGGGTTGTGGGGAATGAGGCTTCTAGCAGTGAGGTGCAGTCTGTCTCTCGCTTGAGGAGGCTGTAGCTGGGGAGGGACAACGGCTACCAGCAGTGAGGTGCAGTCCAGCACCTGCTACAAGTGGCGAGTGGTTCACAGTAATGGAAGGCGCATAGAGTAAGGAAAATTAAGAGTGAAGATCTGAAGGTAGGAAATCGCTTCTCTGTTCTTCAGGATGAATGTACTTCAGTGGCCAGTGAAGGTAAGGGTACTACTGCCCCTGCTAATGGAGGTAAGCGCATTCTTGTGGTTGGTGACTCTCAGGTAAGATATATTGACCGTGCTTTTGTAAAAGGAATAAGAAGATGAGAGACAGAGTGTGCTTCCCTGGAAACTGGGGTTGGGGACATTGTCAACAGGCTGGATAATATCACGTCAGGTAATGGGAACAAGCCCCTTTTCTGTCTCAGTGCTGGTGGAAATAATTGGGAAGGTAGGAGAGAAGAGCTGCTAGATAAGTACAGGTCAGCTATAGATTTCATTAAGTCTAAGGGAGGGATCCCAAACATATGTAGCATCTTGCCTAGAAGGGGAGTAGGAAAAGAATGGTTGTCTAGGGGAATTGTGTAAATTGCTGGCTAGCAGATACTGCAAGGGAAATTGCAATCCCATTCATTGACAACCCGGAACAACTTTTATGGCAAACATGATATGTATGCCCAAGGGGTTGGGGTAATCCCCTTGGGGCTGGGGTGGTAGCACTTGAGACTCGAAATTTAGAAGGCCATTGGTGAAATGCCTATGATTTTAAACTGATGGAAGATAGAGGTATGGGTGTGTGGGGAAACAAGCAGGTTGCAACACTTGGGTTGGAAACAGTAATGTATAAAAGGCATTCAGCATGAAGTTATAAATAAAGACAATAGATCAGGTCAGCAAAAAAAGGGGACAGCAGAGGGCAGCAAGGACTAGCTCCCTTAAGGTTTACTATACTAATAGCAGGAGTTTTAAGAAATAAGATAGATGAGCTAAGAAATTAATTGCAAGTGCAGGAAACATAGATATTATTGCTAAACAGAGACCTGGCTTAATCTGAAAGATTAGAGAGATGCCCTTGAATGTCTCATACAAGGCTATAAATTATTCCACACTGACAGGGGTCAACAGGAAAGGTGGTGGAGTAGCGATTTTATGTCAGAGACAATTAAATTGTTGTGTTAGACAAGATATTAAAATAGAAGCGTCAGCCACTGAATCGTTGGTTACAAACTTCTCGAGGCCGAGAAAAACTAATTTTGGGGGTGTGATTTACAGGGCCCCAAATCTTGATAGGGAGTGCAGTAAACTTCTATGGGACGAAATTCGTAAGGCATCTACATACGAAAATGTTGTGCTAATGGGAGATTTCAACTATAGACAGATTGACTGGAGCAATTTGACAGGAAATTTAGAGTCAGGTGACTTTCTTGATACGATCCAGGATTGTTTTTTAAAACAGTTTGTGACAGAGCCAACTAGGGGAAATAACCTCCTTGACTGGTTCTTGCCAGTAGGGAAACACTAATTAATAATCTTGAGGTTAATGATGAGTTTGGGGGAAAGTGATCACAAATCACTCAGTTTTAATATATCATGGAATTCCCCTAATAATGGCAATCAAGTCTCCGTCCCTGACTTTCGCTTGGCTGTTTTCATAGGACTGAAAAATTACTTAGGTGGGCTGAACGGGAATGACCTGACTAAGGGTCAGGTAGGTGATGATGGTTGCCGATATGATGCTTTCCAGGGCATAGTTCTAGCTGCTCAGTCAAATTATGTTCCAAATAGGGAAATCAGATCAAACAAAAATGATCCTAAATGGATGAACAATAGATTAAAATATCTGATTGGTCAAAAGAGAGGCATATATAGGCAAATCAAAAGAGGAGAGGGGCAATTGAGAAATCGATATATTCAGTTAAAGAGAGAAATAAAAAAAGGGAATTAGAAAAGCAAAAAGAGATTATGAGGTTAAAGTTGCAAGAGAATCGAAGACTAACCCAAAAGGATTCTTTCAGGTATACAGAAGTAAGATCAGGACAAGATAGGCCCACTCAAAAGTTCCTCGGGTCAGCTCACTGACAGTGATAAGGAAATGTGTAGAATTTTTTTAACACATACTGTAGTGTAAGCACCCTTCTGGCAAGACAGTGATGGAGTGAATGATGGTGAAAGTTTTTCTTTTTCGGGCCACCCTGCCTTGGTGGGAATCGGCCAGTGTGATAATAAAAAAAAAAAAAAAAACTTCCTCTCAGTTTTTTACACAGGAGGATACCAGCGATATTCCAGTAATGATAAATTATGTAGAACAGGACGATAATAAACTGTGCACTATTAGGGTCACAAAGTGACATGGTCCTTAGGCAAATAGATAAATTAAAACCTAACAAATCCCCAGGCCCTGATGAACTGTATGCAAGGGTTCTAAAGGAATGTAAAGAGGAGCTTAGCACACCTTTGGCTAATCTTTTCAACATATCACTAACAAACTGGCATGGTGCCGATAAGGGGAAAAATGGCAAATGTGATACCTATTTTCAAAACAGGTGACAGGTCCTTAGCTTCGAACTATAGACCAATAAGCCTAACCTCCATAGTGGGAAAATTTATGGAATCAATAATTGCCGAGGCAGTTCGTAGCCACCTGAAAAGCATAAATTAATCAACGAATCTCAGCATGGTTTTACAAGGGGCGTTCCTGCCTTACGAATTTATTAACTTTTTTCACTAAGGTATTTGAGGAGTAGATCATGGTAATGAATATGATATTGTGTATATGGACTTCAGAAAGGGTTTTGACAGGGTCCCACATCAGAGACTATTGAGGAAAATTAAAGCACATGGGGAAGCGTCACGAGCGGTTTTTCCACAGGGGTCAGTGTTGGGCCCCCTGCTGTTCACAATTACATAAACGACATAGATGAGGGCAAAAAAGAGCGACATCGGCAAGTTTGCCGATGACACCAAAATAGGCCGTCGAATTCATTCTGACGAGGACATTCGAGAAACTCCAGAAGATTTGAATAGACTGATGCAGTGGTCGGAGAAGGGGCAGATGCAGTTTAATATAGACAAATGCAAAGTTCTAAATTTTTGGGACAGGACAATAACCATGCCACATATAAACTAAATAATGTAGATCTTAATATTACGGATTGCGAAAAAGATTTAGGAGTTCTGGTTAGCAGTAATCTGAAACCAAGACAACATTTGCATAAGTTTTTCGCAATAAAGCTAATAGAATCCTTGGCTTCATATCAAGAAGCATAATAATAGAGTCCTCAGGTTGTTCTTCAACTCTATACATCCTTGGTTAGGCCTCATTTAGATTATGCTGCACAGTTTGGTCACCGTATTACAGAATGGATATAAATTCTCTGGAAAATGTACAAAGGAGGATGACAAAGTTGTTTCCATGTATCAAAACCTTCCCTATGAGGATAGACTAAGGGCCCTGAATCTGCACTCTCTAGAAAGACGTAAAAATTAGGGGGATATGATTGAGGTGTATAAATGGAAGACAGGAATAAATAAAGGGGATGAAAATAGTGTGCTGAAAATATCTAGCCTAGATAGGACTCGCAGCAATGGTTTTAAGTTGGAAAAATTCAGATTCAGGAAGGATATAGGAAATTTACTGGTTTTTGGTAATAGAGTTGTGGATGAGTGGAACAAACTCCCAAATACCGTTATAGAGGCCAGAACGTTGTGTAGCTTTAAAAATAGGTTTGGAAAATACATGAGTAGATGTGGGTTGGGTGTGAGTTAGCCCTGATAGCTTGTGCTACAGGTCGGTTGCCGTGTTCCTCCCTTAATCAATGTGACCTGCCCTGACTAGGTTGGGTGCTTTGGCTTAAGCCGGTAGGAGACTTGGACCTGCCTTGCATGGCCAGTAGGCCTTCTGCAGTGTTCCTTCGTTCTTAATGTTCTTATGTTCTTAGTTCATATTACATCGTTCTGGTCAGATTTCCCCCTCATATTCCATCGTTCTGGTCAGGTTTCCCCCTCATATTCCATCGTTCTGGTCAGGTTTCCCCCCCATATTCCATCGTTCTGGTCAGGTTTCCCCCTCATATTACATCGTTCTGGTCAGGTTTCCTTGTCATATTCCATCGTGAGGACGAAGACCAGTGAGAAAACTAAAAATAGAAGAAAACTTTTTTTGGTCTACATAAAAATTTCCCATAATAAAGAAGAGCACAGTTCTGTAGTACAGCTGTCAGCCTGACTGACTCTGTTGTCAGCCTGACTGACTCTGCTGTCACCTGACTGACTCTGTTGTCAGCCTGACTGGTTTCTGTTGTCAGCCTGACTGACTCTGTTGTCAGCCTGACTGACTCTGTTGTCAGCCTGGCTGACTCTGTTGTCAGCCTGTCTGACTCTGTTGTCAGCCTGACTGACTCTGTTGTCAGCCTGACTGACTCTGTTGTCAGCCTGGCTGACCCCTTTTGCCCAGCCTGTCTGACTCTGTTGTCAGCCTGACTGACTCTGTTGTCAGCCTGACTGACTCTGTTGTCACCCCTGGCTGATTCTGTTGTCAGCCTGGCTGACTCTGTTGTCAGCCTGGCTGACTCTGTTGTCAGCCTGGCTGACTCTGTTGTCAGCCTGGCTGACTCTGTTGTCAGCCTGACTGACTCTGTTTTTCAGCCTGACTGCTCTGTTGTCAGCCTGACTGACTCTGTTGCCCAGCCTGGCTGACTCTGTTGTCAGCCTGACTGACTCTGTTGTCAGCCTGACTGGACTCTGTTGTCAGCCTGGCTTACTCTGTTTTTCAGCCTGACTGACTCTGTTGTCGCCTGACTGACTCTGTTGTCAGCCATTCTGACTCTGTTGTCAGCCTGGCTGACTCTGCTGTCAGCAGAGTCAGCCAGTCAGTATGAAAGAAATGAAGCAATAAGAAGGTTAAAAAGGGGAAATTTGTAATGGATTAAAGTTGAAGTGTGTGACGCAGTTGCAATAAAGGAAAATTACATTCAACATTGATTGTCCTACATTATGAAGGATAGTTTAAAACTATCCATTAAGTAGTATGTGACAAAATCATAGCCCAAATTTTTTCAGTAAAACTATTTCAGCTAAAACTGCAACTTGAAAAGCTTCATACAAAGTTGTCCCTAAAAGATCGTGAATATTTTAAACAGAAATCTAATGGCTTGAAGAGACAAGTTGGACGGTAATGGATCCATCCAACAAACTTCACAGGCTACAGTGCATGTCTCAAATGTAATTGTTCTGCATACGGAAATTATATAAAAAAAAAAACATGCAACTGGTGAAACTTTGATTGTGTCCTGTATACTTGATAGTGCAAAACCCGTCCTCATCTGTGAAGCAATTATCAGACGAAACTAAACCCACGCTGTTTTAATCTCTCTGTCTCTGTCAGAGAGTCAGTCACTCTCTCTGTCTTTCTGTGTGTCTGTCTGTCTGTCTCTGTCTCTGTCTCTCTCACTCTCTCTGACTGACTTGCAGAAAAAATATCGAGTCTTAAAAGAATATACAAACACCAACACTCATTGCCTTTCCAACCCACGTATATATCCCCAACCCAGGTGTTGGAATATGGTGAAATAAAGGCCGCAACACTGAAATGGAAATTTATACATCGAGGAAGGATATTAATTGAAAAGACGACAATTCGGAAAACCCAGAAGTCAGAGGAAAAATATTTCCTAACAAGATGATGTATTTGCAGATATGTTAGCAAGAGACGAGACTTCAGAAGGATACATGAGAGGAAGAGAGTTAGTGAGAACTAACAAGACAACTTTGGAAATAAGAGAGGAAATGTATGACACTAAACAGGTGTTTATTCAATTACTTGTTTGTTCTGATAGATCTGTTTAAGTGTTCCGAGATGCGGACCGTGAGTTAATACTTAATTTTACAAATATATATTACATTACAGATAAGCCATTGATTTTTGTTGAATTAGAGGACTGTAATTTAACAGATATAATATCTCTTAACTTAGAGACATTCTATACTGAATAAAAACTTCAATATAACACTCACTCTCATCTGAGGATAAAATTCATATGACACCTTTGTTAGGGTTTTTTAAAGATAAGTCACATTTGTTTATGAAAGTCATTAAGAAATAAGAAAGTGTTCTTTTAGCAGTAATTTTTGGTTCTGAAGGATGTAATAATCTAGGCATTTTTTTCCCGAAGCCAAAATTTGCAATTGTTTCTTTTATCCATTGAAGAAAAGACTTTGTTGAATAAACTTAAGTTCGGAATGAAGACTGAAATTCTGTAAACATTAATGAAAAGCTCTAAAAGTTATGGGGTAACAAAATTTCGTTCATATTCTCGTCGTTTGTACCTGTGTGGAACTAACGAAAAATTTTTTCAGTAGATGCACATGGTCAGTAACGATATTATGATTGATTTTAAACACGTTCAATTAGTGTTTTTGGGTCCGAATTTGTGCCATGATGCACTACCCTCCCCCCCCTCCCCGAACCGTTGACACAAGGCAGGATGTATCCATAGATTCGTGTTGTTTACTCCAAATTCTGACCATATATGCATATCGTACCGAAAATAGTCAATCCAGGCGACTTTTTTTCACTTGTCTAATTTATTGAGCTTGCACCAGTTTCCGTTCTTAGCAGACAGGAGTGAAACCTGGTGTGCTCTTCTGCTGTCGTACGTCATTTACTTCAAGGGTTGATGTGTTGTGCGTTTAGAGATCGTTATCTGCATACCACTGTCGTAACACGTGGTTATTTGAGTTATTGTCGCCTTCCTGTCTGAACCAGACTGGCTATTCTCCTCTGATCTCTCCCATTAATAAGTCGTGTTAGCCCACAGAAAATGCCACTTACTGGATGTGGTGTTTTTTCAAGCTATTCTCGGTAAACTCTAGAGACTGTTGTGAAGGAAAATCCAGGAGGTCCTAGGCCGTTTTTGGCACCCAACAATCTTTTCACTTTTAAATTGTCCGAGATCGCAAAACTTCCCCCTTTGAAGTTTGTCTGAACCACCACTGTACCCCTTGCCTATACACATATATATATATAATAATATATTTATATATATATATTTATATATATAATATATATTATATATATATATTATTATATTATATATATCAATAAATCACAGTAAAAAGGTGATTTTTAAATATGCAAAACAACCATGTGAAAGAGTAGGAAATTCCCAAACGCTTCTGACTACTCACATTGTTCCATACAATGTGAGTAGTCCGAAACGTTGGAATTTTACTACTCTTTACAGTGGTTGTTTTGCATATTTTAAAACACCCGTTTACTGTGATCTTTTTTGCGCTATATTTAATATATAAAAAATTATATATATTATTATATAATATATATTTTAAAATATATAATTATAAATTTTTTTATATTACTATAAATATAATTTATATATTTATATATAATATTAATAATTAATATATAATATATATTTATATATAAACATTATATTAAAAGGAGTAGGTTTTTAGACAGCAACCACCCGGGAATACTCCGTCCCCGCCAATGACTGTGAAAAAAAAAACCTTTTCTTTTTTGCATGATGGTAGGATTGTGGTTTCTTTTTTGTCTCAAAACACCCAGTAACAGGGATTCTTTTCGCCACTTACCTTTGGTCACACTTCACAGACACACTGCATATTATTAAACACAGGTTTTTCTCCTTTTTTAAAAGCTCTTTTTTCTTCTTTATTTCTTCTTTGTCCCTGGGGAAATGGAAAAAACTTTCCTCCTAACCATGCGTGTCGTAGAGCACTAAAATGCCGGGGGCAATGGGTAGTAACCCCTTCTCCCGTGACATTTTCTAAAAAGAGAAGAAGAAAAACTTTATAAAACTGGGATGCCTTAAATGTGCGTGGATGTAGTGCGGATGACAAGAAACAGATGATTGCTGATGTTATGAATGAAAAGAAGTTGGATGTCCTGGCCCTAAGCGAAACAAAGCTGAAGGGGGTAGGAGAGTTTCAGTGGGGGAAATAAATGGGATTAAATCTGGAGTATCTGAGAGAGTTAGAGCAAAGGAAGGGGGTAGCAGTAATGTTAAATGATCAGTTATGGAAGGAGAAAAGAGAATATGAATGTGTAAATTCAAGAATTATGTGGATTAAAGTAAAGGTTGGATGCGAGAAGTGGGTCATAATAAGCGTGTATGCACCTGGAGAAGAGAGGAATGCAGAGGAGAGAGAGAGATTTTGGGAGATGTTAAGTGAATGTATAGGAGCCTTTGAACCAAGTGAGAGAGTAATTGTGGTAGGGGACCTGAATGCTAAAGTAGGAGAAACTTTTAGAGGGTGTGGTGAGGTAAGTTTGGGGTGCCGGGTGTAAATTGATAATGGGAGCCCTTTGATTGAACTTTGTATAGAAAGGGTTTAGTTATAGGTAATACATATTTTAAGAAAAAGAGGATAAATAAGTATACAAGATATGATGTAGGCGAAATGACAGTAGTTTGTTGGATTATGTATTGGTAGATAAAAGACTGTTGAGTAGACTTCAGGATGTACATGTTTATAGAGGGGCCACAGATATATCAGATCACTTTCTAGTTGTAGCTACACTGAGAGTAAAAGGTAGATGGGATACAAGGAGAATAGAAGCATCAGGAAGAGAGAGGTGAAGGTTTATAAACTAAAAGAGGAGGCAGTTAGGGTAAGATATAAACAGCTATTGGAGGATAGATGGGCTAATGAGAGCATAGGCAATGGGGTCGAAGAGGTATGGGGTAGGTTTAAAAATGTAGTGTTAGAGTGTTCAGCAGAAGTTTTGTGGTTACAGGAAAGTCGGTGCAGGAGGGAAGAGAAGCGATTGGTGGAATGATGATGTAAAGAGAGTAGTAAGGGAGAAAAAGTTAGCATATGAGAAGTTTTTACAAAGTAGAAGTGATGCAAGGAGGGAAGAGTATATGGAGAAAAAGAGAGAGGTTAAGAGAGTGGTTGAAGCAATGTAAAAGAGAGCAAATGAGAGAGTGGGTGAGATGTTATCAACAATTTGTTGTTGAAATAAAAAAAGTTTTGGAGTGAGATTAACAAGTTAAGAAAGCCTAGAGAACAAATGGATTTGTCAGTTAAAAATAGGAGAGGAGAGTTATTAAATGGAGAGTTAGAGGTATTGGGAAGATGGAGGGAATATTTGAGGAATTGTTGAATGTTGATGAAGATAGGAAGCTTGTGATTTCGTGTATAGGGCAAGGAGGAATAACATCTTGTAGGAGTGAGGAAGAGCCAGTTGTGAGTGTGGGGGAAGTTCGTGAGGCAGTAGGTAAAATGAAAGGGGGTAAGGCAGCCGGGATTGATGGGATAAAGATAGAAATGTTAAAAGCAGGTGGGGATATAGTTTTGGAGTGGTTGGTGTAATTATTTAATAAATGTATGGAAGAGGGTAAGGTACCTAGGGATTGGCAAGAGAGCATGCATAGTTCTTTGTATAAAGGCAAAGGGGATAAAAGAGAGTGCAAAAATTATAGGGGGATAAGTCTGTTGAGTATACCTGGTAAAGTGTATGGTAGAGTTTATAATTGAAAGAATTAGAGTAAGACGGAGAATAGGATAGCAGATGAACAAGGAGGCTTTAGGAAAGGTAGGGGGTGTGTGGACCAGGTGTTTACAGAGTGAAACATATAAGTGAACAGTATTTAGATAAGGCTAAAGAGGTCTTTGTGCATTTATGGATTTGGAAAAGGCGTAGGACAGGGTGTGATAGGGGGGCAATGTGGCAGATGTTGCAAGTGTATGGTGTAGGAGGTAGGTTACTGAAAGCAGTGAAGAGTTTTACGAGGATAGTGAGGCTCAAGTTAGAGTATGTAGGAAAGAGGGAAATTTTTTCCCAGTAAAAGTAGGCCTTAGACAGGATGTGTGATGTCACCGTGGTTGTTTAATATATTTATAGATGGGGTTTAAGAGAAGTAAATACGAGGGTCTTGGCAAAAAGGGCGGGGAGTTTAAAGATAAAGAATCACACCCCAAAGTGGGAGTTGTCACAGCTGCTCTTTGCTGATGACACTGTCTCTTGGGAATTCTGAAGAGAATTTGCAAAGTTGGTGGATGAATTTGGTAGGTGTGCAAAAGAAGAAAATTAAAGGTGAATACAGGAAAGAGTAAGGTTATGAGGATAACAAAAAGATTAGGTGATGAAGATTTGAATATCAGATTGGAGGGAGAGAGTAGGAGGAGGTGAACGTATTCAGATATTTGGGAGTGGACGTGTCAGCGGATGGGTCTATGAAAGATGAGGTGAATCATAGAATTGATGAGGGAAAAGAGTGAGTGGTGCACTTAGGAGTTTTGTGGAGACAAAGAACTTTGTCCTTGGAGGCAAAGAGGGGAATGTATGAGAGTACGTTTTTACCAACGCTCTTATATGGGTGTGAAGCGTGGGTGATGAATGTTGCAGCGAGGAGAAGGCTGGAGGCAGTGGAGATGTCATGTCTGAGGGCAATGTGTGGTGTGAATATAATGCAGAGAATTCGTAGTTGGAAGTTAGGAGGAGGGCGGGATTACCAAAACCCGTTGTCCAGAGGGCTGAGGAAGGGTTGTTGAGGTGGTTCGGACATGTAGAGAGAATGGAGCGAAACAGAATGTTTAAAGAGTGTATCAGTCGGGTAGTGGAAGGAAGGGGGGGTAGGGGTCGGCCTAAAAAAAGGGGTTGGAGGGGGGGGGTTTAAAGGAGGTTTTGTGTGGGGGCGGGATTCCGGCACCCCCTGCGTGAGCGGGGTTTGATGGGATGGAATGGAGACAAAGGGTTTTTTAATTAAATATTTGGGAGGGCTTTTTTGGATTTGGGTGGGGCCAAAAAGTAACTTTTTAAAAAGGGGATTCGGGGAAAACCGGCCCGGGCCCGGAAACTTGGTCCTGGAGATGGGAAGGGGGCAGTGCCTGCACTCTAAGGGGGGGGTTTTTAAATGTTGCAGTTTAAAAACGGGTAGATTTTAAAGCACCCTTCGGGCAAGAAGTGGGGAAAGTGAAGATGGGGGAAAGTTTTTTTTTTTCGGGCCACCCTCCCCTGGGGGGAATCGGCCAGGGGGATAAAAAAATTATATATATAAATATATAAAATATATTTTATATATATAATATATAAAATATATTATAATATATTATATTTTAAATTTATATATATATATATATATTTTATATTATTTATTTTATAAAATATATTTTGGGGTCAAGAGGACAGTGGGGGGTTTCAGCCCAAAAATTCAAAGGGGGAAAAGTTTTGCGATCTTCAGTGAGCGAATTTGAAAGTGAAAGGATTTTTGGGTTGCCAAAAACGGCCTTTATATTTAAAAATAAATATATTTTTATGATATATATATATATTTTATATATATAATATAAATATTAATATATTTAAATATATATAAATATATATAATAAAAAAAATATATATATAAATATATATATATATAAATTTTAAAATTAAATATATTATATATAAAAATATATTATATATAAATATATTTATATATAAATATATATATATGTAGGGAGGTCCATCTCTATAGTTTGGAATGGGGACCCCATCCTCAGAAAGCCCAATATACGTACCTCAGGAAAACTCAAGGTTCCCCGGAGGTGTTTGAATATTTTTTTAAAAACCCCCTATTTTTTGTATTTTTAAGTGAACATTTATTAATAAACAAAACATTTTTTTAGAAAAAAAATGAAAAGAAAATTTATGGGTACAATGTATTAAAAATCATGAATTTCCCTCCCATTACCTCCGAAGCGGGGCGCAGCCAAGTTTTGCAGCAAGAATTTTCCCCTTTGGATGGCCACGGGAGGCACTGGAACATGAAAGTGGTACCCTTTTGGGGCCCTGGTGGGTTTTCGAGAGTCTGAACCCCAAACTTTACCTGGAGATAAACCTAGAGAGAAAACTCTGGGGGGCAAAGCCCCCGCGGCCCGGTCCCGTGACCAGGGCCCCCTGGGGGATCAGAACCCCGAAACAACCGGCTTTTTATTTGGGTGGAAATTTTTTGCTTTTAAAGGAAAAGTTTGGGCATTTTTTCCCAAAGATCCCAAGGGGCCCCTGATCCCACTGGGGCCAAATTTTATACTGTTGGCTTATTCCCTGTACTTGCTGATCTTGTACTCCTCCCGGGTCCGCAGCTCCTCCCCCGTCGCCCCCCCACTTTGATTTGGGTTTTAGGTGTCGCCATGTGGACAAACAAAGGGAAGTCACATTTCTAGGGGCTTGCCCTTTTTTCCAAAGGTAGAAAGGGATCCCCCCCGGGGCCCGGGTTTTCTGGGGTTTTGGGTATTGGTTTGGTGCTAGTGATCGGGGGGTCCCTCTCGGGGTGGGCATCCCAAATGTTGGGGAAAGGGTTTCCCTTTATGATGTCGTTGACCTCAAAGTGTTCTTGCATGCCAGCCCTTGGTTTAAGGGGAAAGGTTAAGACCAGTAAGGGCCGTATGGTTTCTTTTTTTTTCGCCGCAAATACACGTATATTCGTTTTTGGGAAATTGGGGCGGGAAGGGGGCAGAGCCACTGCAATACGGGGGGGTCTTAGGGGCGGGTCGCCCTTCCCATTTGGGGATTTTATAAATATTTTTATATTTAAAAATATAAATAATTATAATATATTTAAATAAATATATTATATAAATAGGTTATATATATATATATAATATATATTATAAATATTTTATATAATAATAGCAGGGGAAAATTTACAGACCTTCTTTTAAACGGGAAAGAAAAGGAGGGTTACCCCCCCCCACCCCCCCCCCAAAGGGCCCCAGGGGGACCATCCAAGGGAAGGCGTCAACCAAAACCCTTTTTCGGCAATGTCTGTCTTGCGTTTCCGAAAACGAGGCAAACTGCTAACCCCGTCAGTTTTTCAAGGGGAGTGTTTCAACTATCCAGAACGGGTAACCCGGTCCCTCTGCCCCCCCATCGGAGGAACAAAGAAAGGTTTAAAACCCCAAAAAAAGTCCCCTTTAAAACGGGAAAAATTTTCGCACAGGTTAGCAAAAAAAAACGAAGAAGATAACAAGTGGGAAAAATTTAAAAATAATTACAAGTGATGACACTGTAGCCCCCAAGGATGAGACCACGGCCCAAGCACTAAGAGACAGGCACCCCAATCAGGGACACCAAACCATAAACGACAACCCTGACGAAGCCCCATCATTGAAAAATTTAAATTTTTGCCAGAATCGGAAGTCTAAAAGGCGATCGTGTCATTTCCGCAGGATCTGCGGAGGTTACACTGGAATTCGACCTCAGCACCTCAAAGAGATGGTAAATCCAGTACTCGGTGAAATCTGCATCAATTCTTCCCCACCGAGTTAACAACTTTCGTCAACAATTGCCTGGCTGGGCGAATCCCAGAAGAAATTAAACCTTTCTTTTTTGGAGCCTAAACTATGTGCTTTGAAAAAAGAGGGATGGGGGAATCAGACCCATTGCAGTTGGAAACACTCTTCCCCCGTCTCGTTGCCAAAGCAGCAGTGAGAAACATTCGCCTAGAAGCTGCCACTTTACTCCAGCCACACCAACTGGGCTTTGGGGTCTCTAAAGGGCAGTGAAGCTGCAGCTCATGCGGCAAGGGCCTACATCAGGGACCTACCAGAAGACAAGGCCATAGTAAAACTTGATTTTAGAAATGCCTTTAATATGGTGAAGAGAGATGCTGTTTTGCCAGCTGTTCGGGTTCGGTTCCCCAGTCTCTTTCCCTTCATTTCAGCGGCTACAGCAAAACCCTCAATTCTTTTGTTTGGAGAACAGAAATTCAATCACAGGGGGTTTGTTCACCCAAGGGTAAACCACTCGCTCCACTTCTCTTCTGCTTGGCAGTAAGAGAACTAACTTCCAGCCTACGCAGTGAGCTCAATATCTGTTACCTGATGACGGCACTCTGGCAGGTACTGAAGAGTCCCTGGGGGGGGACCTACAACTGGTGAAAACACAGGGAAAAGACTTGGGACTCATCCTCAATCCCTCCAAGTGTGAAATCATCACAGCAAACCAGGAAATAATAAATGCTGTGCGAAGAATCCTCCCAGAAGTCTCAACTACAATCTCCGTCCAAACAGTACCCTCTTGGGGCACCGCTGGTCACCGGGCCATCGATACTGTCCTCAGGGGACAAATTGAATGCCCTGATGAGAATGGAGGAGAGAATAAGCAATCTTGATGCCCATAGATGCTCTTTTATCTCCTCACAAGGTGTCATACTATCCCAAGACTCACTTACTTCTTGAGGTGTGCACCCTCTTTTGACAACCCAACACTCGATGATTATGTGCACACCTGAGATCAATTTTTAAGAAGGCACTGAACCTGTCACTAGAGGATGAACAATGGGATCAGGCAACCCTCCCAGTGCGACTTGGAGGTATAGGGGTGCGTAAAGCATCGCATGTTGCTTTACCCGCTTTTCTGTCTTCGTGTTTGGCTTCCATGCATTAGTCAAGAAGATAGTGCCCGAACGCTTGAGAGACGTGGTAGGAGCTCAAGACCCCTGGTTTACTGAAGCACGATTCGGTGGGACACCCTTAACAGACTCCTCCAGTAGACCAGTCCTCCCCAAACAGCACAAACATCCAACTGGGACAAACCGATCATGGAAAAAATCGCCAACACAGGCTCTCCAATGCTTCAGAAAAGAGCAAAGCTCGTCTTCTGGCAGTGAAGGCACCACACTCAGGAATTTCCGGTTTGCTGTTCCAATTCCTCCCTGGGCACCGTCCGACCCACAGGCCATTCGGATTGGTGTTGCTCTTCGCCTAGCCGCCCCCATCCTCACCGAACATAGGTGTATTTGCGGCAGGGCTACAGCTGATCAATTCGGACTTCATGGTCACGTGTGTCACACAGCAGATGGAAGTTTGCCAGACATGAGGAGGTCAATGACATAAAAAAGAGAAAACCTCGCCACAGCCCGTTGCCCAGCTCAACGGGAACCCCAAGTACAGGGGGTCTGATGGAAGTCAAAAGCGTCCTGATGAAGCCACTATGCTACCCTGGAAGGATGGAAAGCAGATTGCCTGGGGGTACACCTGTGGGTGCCACATTGGCAGACACCAAATTGCCATAACGCCGTAGTGGAAGGGGGTGGAGCCGCCCGCCACAGGGAAGACCCAGAAGATCCGAAAGTATGAAGACCTTCCCCCTTGCTATAACTTCATTCCAATAGGGTCGGAGACCCCTTGGAGCATGGGGCAAGTGTGCTCTAAAGTTCCTCAAAGAGCTAGGTGAAAAGCTCATCATAGAAACCAAGGACCACGGGCGACCAGCTTCCTCTTTCAGGACTCAGTGTTGCGATCCAGAGAGGAAATGCCTGCAGCATTCTGGGCACGCGGCCCACCGCAGGGGAGCTGGAAAGAAGTATTCGAGATGTAGCTCTGAGTTACCTATGTTGTTTTACTTTCTGTTGTATTTTTGTTAATGTTTGGCCAATGTATTTTGTCTTTAAATAAAACATACTTGAAATATAGGGGGGGTAGGAGAAAATTCTCAAAAAAGCCTCAGGGAGAACCTTGATTTTCCCTGAAGCAAGTTTATTCTTTTCTCTGAGGATGAGGGTCCCTACGACAGTTCTAGAGGTGGTACCTCCCTATATTTATATATATATATATATATATATATAATATATATAAATATTATATTATATATATATATATATATATATATATTATATATATATATATAATATATATATATATATATATATACATATATATATATATATATATATATATATATATATATAATATATATATATATATATATAATATATATATATATATTATATATTTATATATATATATATATAATATGTAATGTTATCGTTAAAAACCCAACCAAACACTCTTCCATTTTTCATACATTTCAGAAACTTACATCTGGTGCTCATGTCTCAGGAGCTCAATAGCTTCATACAATCAGCCGCTCAGAACAAACTTCTCGCTTCAAAGCGTCGTAGATGTAAGGATTTTCTACACCACTTCACAGTTCTCGTTCTTCCCTTCTCAACCCACCAACGTTTTCCTTGTTTTCTTCTCTCCCTCACTTCCGTTTTTATTTCCCTTTTTTTCCTTACTTCCCTTTTTCTTTTCTTCCTTTCCTTTTTTTTTCCCCCTTTTTTGATAGATGAATTTGGCCCTATAGCAAATGCATCTTGCAGCAGGATACTTTTGATGAACCCGTGAGGTGGCTAACTTTTTGAAACATTTGAAATACGATTTTTAAAGGGGCATCAAGGGGCCCAAAGGGGAGGGCCACCCAAAAAAAGGTATATTCTGGGGTAAACCCGTCCCCCCGGCCCCCTAAGCGAAACAAAATTTTCTTAAAGGGTTTCCCCGTCCTCAGGCTTGTTTTAAAAAAGTTTTTCATCTTCAGTGTTTTTTTTTTACTTGTAGTGGTTAAAATTTTTTTACAGGGTTTTATTGTGGAATGTAAGGTGTGGCCGTTTTGTATGGTGTTACAGGAGGGGTTTTGGGGTTACCGGTTTATGGTTGTCACGGAGGGGGAAAGGTGTTTCAGGGGGTGTAGGTGTCACATGAGGTGTTCGGTGTTAGAGGAGGTTGCGGTTTACGGGGTGTAAAGGTGGGACAGGGAAAATGGGACGGTGTTACCGGGAGGTGATGGTTTTTCACAGGAGGTGCATGGTGTCCCCCAGGAGGGGTATGGTGGGTTTAAAAAGGTGTATGGTGTTACAGGGTAAGGTTTCACAGGGGGGTGTCCCTTTTTTACAGGAGGTTTTATGGTTTTACAGGTGTATGGTTTTCACAGGAGGGGGTTTTGATTTTCAGGAGGTGTATGGGTCACAGGAGGGTACGGTGTTAGAGGAGGGGTATGGTGTCCAACAGGAGGTGTACGGTGTTTTGAGGGGGTGTATTTTCACAAGGGAGTTTACGGTGTTTAAAGGGGGGTTTCGGTGTTACAGAAAGGGGTATGGTGTCACAGAAGGTTTTACGGGTTTACAGGGGGGCATGGTGTCACAGGGAGGGGGCAAGGTTTTCACAGGGGTGTATGGTGTTACAGGGGGTGAAAGGTGTTACAGGGGGTAGGTTTTCAAAGGAGGTGTTTGGGGTTACAGGAGGTGTATGGTTTTTACGGTGTATGGGTTTTTCACAGGAGGGGGATATGTTACGGGGGTGTAAGGTGTCACAGGAGGTGTACGGTTTTAAAAGGGGAAAATGTATGGAAATCACAAAGGGGTGAAAGGTTTAAAGGAAGGGGCATGGGGTCACCCGGAGGTGCAAGGTTCACAAGGGGGGTGTATGGGGTTAACAGGAGGTTTTTGGTGTCACAGGAGGTTACGGGTTTTCAGGAGGTGTTTGGTTTTCACAAAAAGGTTTTACGGGTTAAGGAGGTTTTATGGTGTAAAAGGGGTTGCATGGTGTCACAGGAGGTTTAAAGGGTCAAAAGGAGGTGCATTGTGTCACAGGGGGTTTCAGGGGGTCACAGGGAAAATTATGGTTCACGGGGGGTGTTTGGGGGTCCCCAAGGGGGGTATTGGGGGCACAGAGGTGCATTGTGTCCCCAGGAGGTGTGGGGTTTTACAGGAGGTGGGATGGGTCACAGGGGTGTATGGTTTTTCACAGGGGTTCATTTGGGTTTCACAGGAGGGGGTTAAAGGTCTCACAGGAGGTTTTATGGAGTCCCCAGGAGGTGCATGGTTCACAGGAGGTGTATGGTGTCACAGGAGGTTTTAAAGGTTTCACAGGAGGTGATGGGGTCACAGGGGCGTATTTGGGGTTTACAGGGGTTTTATGGTGTCACAGGAGGGGGAATGGTGTTTACAGGGGGTTATGGTGTCAAAGGAGGGGTATGGTGGGCACAGGAGGTTTCATTTTGTCACAGGGGTGCATGGGTCACAGGAAAAGGGGTATGGTTGGGCCCCAGGAGGTGTATGGTGTCCAGGAGGTGCATTTGGGGGTCACGGGGCGTATGGCCACAAGGGGGTTTCCCGGTGTCACAGGGGGCGTATGGGCCACAGGAGGTTTATGGTCTAAAAGGAGGGTAATGGTCTCCAAGGGAAAAAAAGTAGAGACAAGAGGAAAATTTCTTTGGGCCCTAGTTTTGGCCCGATCTATCTCAAATCTAATCCTTCTCACACATAAGAACGAAAGATCATGCCAAAAAAGATACTGTACAGCTCTGAAAATGTACAGTAGTGCCTGCTGGTCCAAGATGATGCCAGGTCACACAAGATACACTGATGATGCCGTGTCACACAAGATACACTGATGATGCCGGTCACACAAGATACACTGATGATGCCGTGTCACACAAGATACACTGATGATGCCGGTCACACAAGATACACTGATGATGCCGTGTCACACAAGATACACTGATGATGCCAGGTCACACAAGATACACTGATGATGCCAGGTCACACAAGATACACTGATGATGCCGTGTCACACAAGATACACTGATGATGCCGTGTCACACAAGATACACTGATGATGCCGGGTCACACAAGATACACTGATGATGCCGTGTCACACAAGATACACTGATGATGCCGTGTCACACAAGATACACTGATGATGCCGTGTCACACAAGATACACTGATGATGCCAGGTCACACAAGATACACTGATGATGCCGTGTCACACAAGATACACTGATGATGCCGGTCACACAAGATACACTGATGATGCCGTGTCACACAAGATACACTGATGATGCCGTGTCACACAAGATACACTGATGATGCCAGGTCACACAAGATACACTGATGATGCCGTGTCACACAAGATACACTGATGATGCCAGGTCACACAAGATACACTGATGATGCCAGGTCACACAAGATACACTGATGATGCCGTGTCACACAAGATACACTGATGATGCCGTGTCAACAAGTACACTGATGATGCCGTGTCACACAAGATACACTGATGATGCCGTGTCACACAAGATACACTGATGATGCCAGGTCACACAAGATACACTGATGATGCCAGGTCACACAAGATACACTGATGATGCCGTGTCACACAAGATACACTGATGATGCCGTGTCACACAAGATACACTGATGATTTCCGTGTCACACCCAAAATACACTGATGATGCCGGCACACAAGATACACTGTGATCCG
>NC_069403.1:107690445-107732365 GCF_026875155.1 Cherax quadricarinatus | reverse complement strand
ATGTGAGTCGACTACTGGGAACGTCCAAAACAAACGACCCAAGGAAGGTAAGAATATTTTTGTTGTTGGGGATAGCCAAGTTGGAAAGGGAAGGGTTTTTGCTTAAAAGGCGGTGGGAGACAGAGAGTTTGTTTTCCCTGGGGGGGGATGGAGGATTTTTTGTTGCCGTCTGGAGACTCATGAGAGGTAATGGGAGCAATCTATTATCTGTCTCAGTGGGAGGAAACGATTTGGAAAAGGTAGTTTTGAAGCCCTGATTAGCAGGTATAGGTCAGCAATAGAAATAATTAGGAGGAAGGGTGGGAACCCTGTCATATGTGGTACTTTGCCAAGGAGAGGAGTTGGAAATGAATGATTGTCCAGGGCAATTGGTGTCAATTGCTGGCTGGACAAATACTGTAAGGAAAATGCGGTAACATTCATTGACAACATGGGACCTCTTCTATGCAGAAATGACATGTATGCCAGGGATGGGGTTCACTTATCTAGGTCTGGGGTGGGAGCACTGGCAACTGCAGTGGAGTGAGCTGTTAGGACTTTAACTAGGAATAGTTAGTGGTATGGGTTTTGGCAGGAAAACAGTGAAGTCCCAGTGTAGTAATATTATGAGTTCTAGGGGAACTAGTAATAAGCAGAACGAGGTAGATATTGAAAAGCCAGTGACATTGGGTGATAAGGACAGTAATAGGTTTGGTAGAAAAACAGAAATGAGCAGGAAGGGTAAAGAGAAAAGAGAGTCTTTCAATGTTTATTATGCTAATTGCCGTAGTGCCAGCAATAAGATGGACGAGTTGAGATTAGTTGCTAGTGCAGGTAACATTAAAAAAGTCGGGACATGCCTGCAGAATGTCACATTCAGGGTTTTAAATTGTTCCAAGTAGATAGAAGTATCGGGAAGGGGGGTGGGGTGGCATTGTATGTCCGAGATCGCTTGAACTGTTGCATAAAAACTGGTATTAAGTCTGAAGTAACACATACAGAGTCTGTTTGGATAGAATTTTCAGAGGGGCATGAAAAACTGATTTTAGGAGTGATATACCGTCCCCCAAACTTAGATAGGGACCAAGGGAGACTACTATGGGAGGAAATTGTTAAGGCCACAAGGCACGATAATGTAGTAATTCTAGGAGACTTTAACTTTAGTCATATTGATTGGAATTTCTTGACTGGGAATTTAGAATCATACGACTTCTTAGAAGTAGTTCAGGATTGTTTTTTGAAGCAGTTTGTGACAGAACCTACAAGGGGAAATAACTGCTTGACTTAGTTCTGGCAAAAAATGAATCCTTGTTAATAATTTAGAAATTTCAGAGGAACTGGTGCTAGCGACCACAAATCAATTACATTTTAGCATTGAATGGAAGTACGATAGTAGCGATAACTCAGTAACAGTCCCAGATTTTCGCTTAGCAGATTACCATGGGCTTAGAGAACACTTATCATCTGTTGACTGGGGTAACGAAGAGAGCTATCAATATGACAGTTTTCTGAACACTATACATGCTGCTCAAAGAACGTTTATCCCATATAAAGAAATTAGATCAAATAGAAATGACCCAAAATGGATGAATAATAGGCTCAAATATCTACTAGGGCATAAGAAAGGAATTTATAGGCGTATCAAAAGAGGTGAGGGTCATCTTATGAATCAGTATATTGACATTAAGAGGGACATTAAAAAGGTGATAAGAAAAGCTAAAAGGGACTATGAAATTAAAGTTGCTAGGGATTCTAAAACTAACCCAAAAAGTTATGTAACATCACAGTCACTAGTGAAATGGTTGTGAAGCAGATAGACAGACTGAAGCAAAATAAGTCGCCGGGTCCTGAGGAGGTTTTTTCATGGGTTCTTAAGGAATGCAAAATGGAACTCTGTGAACCATTAACTAATATTTTTAATTTATCTCTTCAAACAGGTGTAGTGTCTGATATGTGGAAGATGGCTAATGTAATTCCTATTTTTAAAACAGGGGACAAGTCGTTACCGTCAAATTACCGCCCAATAAGCCTGACCTCAATTGTAGGCAAATTACTAGAGTCAATTATAGCTGAGATTATAAGAAGCCATCTCGATAAGCATAGCTTGATTAATAATACTCAGCATGGATTCACAAGAGGCCGGTCTTGTCTAACTAATTTATTAACTTTCTTCAGTAAAGCTTTTGAGGCTGTTGACCACGATAAAGAATTTGGTATTATTTACTAAGATTTTAGTAAGGCTTTTGATAGAGTTCCGCACCATAGACTGTTAAAGAGAGTGGCAGCTCATGGCATTGGGGGAAAAGTGCTCTCGTGGATCGAGTCATGGCTCACTGACAGGAAGCAGAGAGTGCCCATAAATGGGGTTAAATCCGAGTGGGGATCTGTAACAAGTGGCGTTCCACAGGGATCAGTCTTGGGCCCGTTGTTGTTTATAATATATATCAATGTTCTTGATGAGGGAATTACTAGTGATATGACCAAATTCGCCGATGACACAAAGATAGGTAGGATAATTGATTCAAACGTAGATGTTATGGAAACTTCAGGAGGATTTAAACAAACTCTATTCTTGGTCAGAAAAGTGGCAGATGCAGTTCAATGTAGATAAATGCAAGGTTCTGAAGCTCGGGAGTGCCCATAACCCTAGTACTTATAAGTTAAATAATGTAGAACTTAGCCATACAGATTGCGAAAAGGACTTGGGGGTTATGGTGAGCAGCAACCTTAAACCAAGACAGCAATGCCTAAGCGTACGTAATAAGGCAAATAGATTACTGGGGATTTATATCAAGAAGTGTAAGCAACAGAAGTCCAGAGGTCATACTGCAGCTTTATACATCATTAGTAAGGACTCACCTAGATTATGCAGCTCACTTCTGGTCTCCATATTACAGAATGGACATAAATTCGTTAGAAAACATTCAGCGTAGGATGACTGAATTAATACATAGCATTAGAAATCTTCCTTATGAAGAAAGATTGAAGACTCTTAAGTTACATTCACTTGTTAGACGAAGAATGAGGGGAGACCTGATCGAAGTGTATAAGTGGAAGATAGGTATTAATAAAGGGGAAATTAATAAGGTCTTGAGGATATCTCTCCAAGAGAGAACCCGCAGTAATGGATTTAAATTAGATAAGTTTAGATTTAGAAAGGACATAGGAAAGTATTGGTTTGGAAATAGGGTAGTTGATAAGTGGAACAGTCTACCTAGTTGGGTTATTGAGGCTAGGACTTTGGGTAGTTTCAAATTTAGGTTGGATAAGTACATGAGTGGGAGGGGTTGGATTTGAGTGGGACTTTCACATAGGAGCTTATTTCTTGGGTGGCATTGAAAGTTGGGTTGGGCAGATGTTTTGTTAGTGGGATGAATTGTAAAGGACCTGCCTAGTATGGACCAACAGGCCTCCTGCAGTGCTCCTCCTTTCTTATGTTCTTATGTTCATATTCCATCGTTCTGGTCAGGTTTCCCCCCCTCATATTCCATCGTTCTGGTCAGGTTTCCCCGTCATATTCCATCGTTCTGGTCAGGTTTCCTTGTCATGTTCCATCGTTCTGGTCAGGTTTCCTTGTCATGTTCCATCGTTCTGGTCAGGTTTC
This sequence comes from Cherax quadricarinatus, assembly GCF_026875155.1. Classification (NCBI taxonomy): domain Eukaryota; kingdom Metazoa; phylum Arthropoda; class Malacostraca; order Decapoda; family Parastacidae; genus Cherax; species Cherax quadricarinatus. Next base: position 107,728,782 of record NC_069403.1, on the reverse strand, counting down.
CTTGTCATATTCCATCGTTCTGGTCAGGTTTCCTTGTCATGTTCCATCGTTCTGGTCAGGTTTCCTTGTCATATTCCATCGTTCTGGTCAGGTTTCCTTGTCATGTTCCATCGTTCTGGTCAGGTTTCCTTGTCATATTCCATCGTTCTGGTCAGGTTTCCTTGTCATGTTCCATCGTTTTTGGTCAGGTTTCCTTGTCATATTCCATCGTTCTGGTCAGGTTTCCTTGTCATATTCCATCGTTCTGGTCAGGTTTCCTTGTCATGTTCCATCGTTCTGGTCAGGTTTCCTTGTCATATTCCATCGTTCTGGTCAGGTTTCCTTGTCATGTTCCATCGTTCTGGTCAGGTTTCCTTGTCATATTCCATCGTTCTGGTCAGGTTTCCTTGTCATATTCCATCGTCCAGGACGAAGACCAGTGAGAAAACTAAACATAAAAGAAAACTTGTTTGGTCTACATAATAATTCATAATAAAGAAGAGCACAGTTCCGTGGTACAGCTGTCAGCCTGACTGACTCTGTTGTCAGCCTGACTGACTCTGTTGTCAGCCTGGCTGACTCTGTTGTCAGCCTGGCTGACTCTGTTGTCAGCCTGACTGACTCTGTTGTCAGCCTGACTGACTGTTGTCAGCCTGACTGACTCTGTTGTCAGCCTGACTGACTCTGTTGTCAGCCATTCTGACTCTGTTGTCAGCCTGGCTGACTCTGCTGTCAGCAGAGTCAGCCAGTCAGTATGAAAGAAATGAAGCAATAAGAAAGTTAAAAAGGGGAAATTTATAATGGATTAAAGTATGAGACGCAGTTGCAATAAAGGAAAATTACATTCAACATTGATTGTCCTACATTATGAAGGATAGTTTAAAACTATCCATTAAGTAGTATGTGACAAAGTCATAGCAATTATTTCAGTAAAACTATTTCAGCTAAAGCTGCATCTTGAAAAGCTTCATGCAAAGTTGTCCCTAAAAGATCGTGAATATTTTAAACAGAAATCTAATGGCTTGACGAGACAAGTTGGACGGTAATGGATCCATCCAACAAACTTCACAGGCTACAGTGCATGTCTCAAATGTAATTGTTCTGCATAAGGAAATTATATAAAAAAAAAAACATGCAACTGGTGAAACTTTGATTGTGTCCTGTATACTTGATAGTGCAAAACCAGTCCTCATCTGTGAAGCAATTATCAGACGAAACTAAACCCACGCTGTTTTAATCTCTCTGTCTCTGTCAGAGAGTCAGTCACTCTCTCTGTTTGTCTGTCTGTCTGTCTGTCTGTCTGTCTGTCTGTCTGTCTGTCTCTGTCTCTCTCTCTCTCACTCTCTCTGACTGACTTGCAGAAAAAATATCGAGTCTTAAAAGAAATATACAAACACCATCACTCATTGCCTTTCCAAACCAGTATATATCCCCAACCCAGTGTTGAATATGGTGAAACAAAGGCCGCAACACTGAAATGGAAATTTAGACATCGAGGAAGGATATTAATTGAAAAAAACGAACAAATTTGGAAAACCAGAAAATCAGGGAAAATATTTCCCAAAAAGATGAGTATTGCGTTTGTTAACAGAGGACGGACTTCAGGATACATGAGAGGAAGAGAGTTAGTGAGAATAACAAGACAACTTGGAAATAAGAGAGGAAATGTATGACATAAACAGGTGTTTTATTCAAATTTCTTGTTTGTTCTGATAGATTGTTTAAAGTGTTTCCCAAAAGCGGACCGTGAGTTAATACTTAATTTTACAAATATATTTACATTACAGGTAAGCCATTGAATTTTGTTAATTAGAGGACTGTAATTTACGATTTAAATCTCTTTAAATTAGAGACATTCTATACTGAATAAAACTTCAATATAAAAACTCACTTCATCTGAGGATAAAATTATTGACACCTTTGTTAGAGTTTTTAAGATAAAAACACATTTGTTATGAAATCCCCCAAGAATGAGGAAAGTGTTTTTTAGCAGAATTTTTGGTTCGAAGGATGTTGATCTAGGTTTTTTTATCCAAAGCCCCAAAATTGCAATTGTATTCTTTTTCCATTGAAGAAAAGCTTGTTGAATAACTTAAGTTCGGAATGAAAACTGAATTTGTAAACATTAATTAAAAGCTCTAAAAGTTATGGGGTAACAAAATTTCGTTCATATTCTCGTCGTTTGTACCTGTGTGGAACTAACGAAATTTGTTCAGTAGATGCACATGGTCAGTAACGATACTTATGATGTTGATTTAAACACTGTTCAATTAGTGTTATGGGTCCGAATTTGTGCCATGATAGCACTACCCCCCCCCCCTCCCCGAACCGTTGACACAAGGCAGGATGTATCCATAGATTCGTGTTGTTTACTCCAAATTCTGACCATATATGCATATCGTACCGAAAATAGTCAATCCAGGCGCCTTTTTTTTCACTTGTCTAATTTATTGAGCTTGCACCCAGTTTCCTGTTCTTAGCAGACAGGAGTGAAACCTGGTGTGCTCTTCTGCTGTCGTACGTCATTTACTTCAAGGGTTGATGTGTTGTGCGTTTAGAGATCGTTATCTGCACACCACTGTCGTAACACGTGGTTATTTGAGTTATTGTCGCCTTCCTGTCTGAACCAGACTGGCTATTCTCCTCTGATCTCTCCCATTAATAAGTCGTGTTAGCCCACAGAACTGCCAATTACTGGATGTGGTGTTTTTTCAAGACATTCTCGGTAAACTCCAGAGACTGTTGTGAAGGAAAATCCCAGGAGGTCAGACTACCCGTCTGGCACCAACAATCCTTTCACTTTCAAGTTCGCTCACTGAGATCGCAATACTTCCCCATTCTGAAGTTTAGTCTGAACCACCACTGTACCTCTTGACCATATACATATATATATATATATATATATATATATATATATATATATTTATATATATATATATATATATATATATTATATATATATATATATATATATATATATTGCAATAAGATCACAGTAAACAGGTGATTTTAAAATATGCAAAACAACCACTGTGAAAGAGTAGTGAAGTTCCAAGCGCTTTCGTGACTACTCACATTGTCATGGAACAATGTGGATTTGTCAGTTAAAATAGGAGAGGGGAGTTATTAAATGAAGATTTGGAGGTATTGGGAAGATGGAGGGAATATTTTGAGGAATTGTTAAATGTTGATGAAGATGGGGAGGCTGTGATTTCGTGTATAGGGCAAGGAGGAATAACATCTTGTAGGAGTGAGGAAGAGCCAGTTGTGAGTGTGGGGGAAGTTCGTGAGGCGGTAGGTAAAATGAAAGGGGGTAAGGCAGCTGGGATTGATGGGATAAAGATAGAAATGTTAAAAGCAGGTGGGGATATAGTTTTGGAGTGGTTGGTGCAATTATTTAATAAATGTATGGAAGAGGGTAAGGTACCTAGGGATTGGCAGAGAGCATGCATAGTTCCTTTGTATAAAGGTAAAGGGGACAAAAGAGAGTGCAAAAATTATAGGGGGATAAGTCTGTTGAGTATACCTGGTAAAGTGTATGGTTAGAGTTATTATTGAAAGAATTAAGAGCAAGACAGAGAATAGGATAGCAGATGAACAAGGAGGCTTTAGGAAAGGTAGGGGGTGTGTGGATCAGGTGTTTACAGTGAAACATATAAGTGAACAGTATTTAGATAAGGCTAAAGAGGTCTTTGTGGCTTTTATGGATTTGGAAAAGGCGTATTACAGGGTGGATAGGGGGGCAATGTGGCAGATGTTGCAGGTGTATGGTGTAGGAGGTAGGTTACTGTAAGCAGTGAAGAGTTTTTACGAGGATGGTGAGGCTATGTTAGAGTGGTGTAGGAAAGAGGGAAAATTATTTCCCAGTAAAAGTGGGCCCTTTTAGACAAGGATGTGTGATGTCACCGTGGTTGTTTAATATATTTATAGATGGGGTTGTAAGAGAAGTAAATGCGAGGGTCTTGACAAGAGGCGTGCAGTTAAAAGATAAAGAATCACACACAAAGTGGGAGTTGCACAGCTGCTCTTTGCTGATGACACTGTGCTCTTGGGAGATTCTGAAGAGAAGTGCAGAGATTGGTGGATGAATTTGGTAGGGTGTGCAAAAGAAGAAAATTAAAGGTGAATACAGGAAAGAGTAAGGTTAGAGGATAACAAAAGATTAGGTGATGAAAGATTGAAATCAGATTGGAGGGAGAGGTATGGAGGAGGTGAATGTTTCAGATATTTGGGAGTGGACGTGTCAGCGGATGGGTCTATGAAAGATGAGGTGAATAAATAGAATTGATGAGGGAAAAAGAGTGATGGTGCACTTAGAGTCTGTGGAGACAAAGAACTTTGTCCTTGGAGGCAAAGAGGGTAATGTATGAGAGTAGTTTTACCAACGCTCTTATGATGGGTGTAAAGCATGGGTGATGAATGTTGCAGCGAGGAGAAGGCTGGGGGCAGTGGAGATGTCATGTCTGAGGGCAATGTGTGGTGTGATATAATGCAGAGAATTGTAGTTTGGAAGTTAGGAGGAGGTGCGGGATTACCAAAACTGTTGTCCAGAGGGCTGAGGAATGGTTGTTGAGGTGGTTCGGACATGTAGAGAGAATGGAGCGAAACAGAATGACTTCAACAGTGTATCAGTCTGTAGTGGAAGGAAGGCGGGGTAGGGGTCGGCCTAGGAAAGGTTGGAGAGAGGGGGTAAAGGAGGTTTTGTGTGCAGGGGCTTTGGGCTTCCAGCAGGTATGCATGAGCGTGTTTTTATAGCAGTGAATGGAGACAAATGGTTTTTTTAAAACTTGACGTGCTGTTGGAGTGTGGGGCAAAGTAACATTTATGTAGGGGTTCAGGGAAACCGGCAGGCCGGACTTGAGTCCTGGAGATGGATGTTTCAGTGCCTGCACTCTGAAGGAGGGGTGTTAATGTTGCAGTTTAAAAAAATGTAGTGTAAAGCACCCTTTGGCAAGACAGTGATGGAGTGATGATGGTGAAAGTTTTTCTTTTTCGGGCCACCCTGCCTTGGTGGGAATCGGCCAGTGTGAAAATAATAATAAAAATATTTATATTATTATTATATTTTTATAATTTTTTATTTATATTTATAAAAATAAATTTTATATATTTTATTTTTAATATTTATATATATATATTTTATTATATTTATTTTTTTGTAATGTTTTTCTTTTTAAAAACGGGCCAAAAAACCACTCTTCCTTTTTTTTCCCTTACTTTTCCCAAAAAATTTAAATTTGGGGTGCCATGTCTCAGGGCCCCAATACCCTTTATTCAATCGCCCCCTTTCAGAACAAACTTCTCGCTTAAAAGGGCGTCGTAGATTTTAAGGTTTTTCTAAAAACACTTCACAGTTCTGGGTTCCCCCCTTTTCCTCAACCCCCCCAAACGTTTTCCTTTTTTTCTTTCTCCCTCACTTCCGTTTTTTTCCTTTTTTCCCTTTTACTTCCCTTTTCTTTTCTTTCCTTCCTTTCCTTCCTTCCTTCCTTTTTTGATGTTGAAAAAAGGCTTATATGAAAACATGCTTTCTGTGCAGCAGGATTCTTTAGATGAACAGTGAGGTGGTTAACTTATTGAAGCCCATTTAAAAATACGGGTTTTTAAAAGTGGTCATTAAGGGGTAGGGGAGCGTCCCCCCTAAAAGGTATGATTCTGGGGTTTATTCTTTTCCCTTGGTTTTGGTAGAAAAACAGCAAAATTTTTTTAAGGGGGCCGGTACCTCGGGGCTTTTTTAAAACGTTTTTCATTTTTCAGTGTTTTGTTTACTCTGTTGGGCGGGTTTAATAAAGCATATATTGGGAGATTTTAAGGTGTGGCAGCTGGTATGGGGGTTAACGGAGGGTTTTGGTTGGTACAGGTGTTGGTGTCAAAGGGGGTGTATGGTGTTACAGGATTTTGGTAGGGTTTGTCAAAAGGGAGGTTTTTACGGTGTTAGAGGAGGAGTATGAGTCACAGGTTGTCCCGGTGAAAACAGGAGGTGCTTTGGTTTGTACAGGAGGGATTGCACAGGGGGTTTTGTATGGTGTTACAGGAGGGTGTAGGGTTTGTCACAGGAGGTGAGGGTTTGTAAAGGGGGGTGTATGGTGTCACAGGGGTGCATGGTGCCCACAGGAGGTGTATGGTGTCACAGGGAGGTGCATGGTGCCCACAAGAGGTGTAGGGTTTGGCCCACAGGGGGGTCATGGTGTCAAAGGAGGTGCAGGGTTTTGTAAAGGAGGTGCATGGTGTACAGGGGGCATGATGTCACAGGGAGGTGTTTTTGGTTTGTACGGAGGTTTTTATGGTGTCACGGGGGGTTTGCATGGGGTGTCACGGGGAGGTTTATGGTTCACAGGGGGGTTTTATGGTTCACAGGAGGGGGCAGGGGTTTCCGGGAGGTTTTTAAGGTCCACGGGATGTAGAGACAAGAGGATTGCGGGCCCATAGAAAGGGCGATCTTTTCTAAATTTTTTAAACCTTCTCACCATAAGAAACAAAAGACCCATGCCAAAAGAAAATTGTTACAGCTTCGGGAAAAATGGAGAGAAGTGTTTTGTGGTAAAAAGAGGGATGCCGTGTAAACAAAAGATCCCACTGAGGGATGCCGTGCCCACACAAGATACCCCTGATGATGCAGGTCAAACAAAAATACATGATGAGGGCCGTGTCACCCAAAGATTCCCACTGATGTTTGCCGTGTCAAAAGATACATGATGATCCCGTTTTTTCACAAAAGATACAATAGGGATGCCGGTTTTCACACAAGATACATGATGATGCCAGGGGACACCAAGATACACTGTTGATCCCTTTGTCACACAAGATACACTGATGATCCCGTGTTCACACAAGATACCCCGATGATGCCTGTCACCCCAAGAACATGATGTTTGCCGTTGCCCACAAAAGATACACTGATGTTTCCCTTTGTCACACAAATTACACTGGGGGACGCCCCGTTGTCACACAAAAATTACACGGGATGTGCCGTTTTTCCAAAAAAGGGAACACGTTGATCCCCGTGTAAACACAAGATACACTGATGATACCGGGTAAAAAAAAAGGGATACACTGATGATCCCTTTTGTCACAAAAGGGATAAAAACTGTTTGATGCCGGGAAACACAAGATAAAATGGGGTCCCGTTTTTCCCCAAAAGATAAAATGTTTGTACCGTGTCACAAAATTTTTCATTTGTGATCCCTTTGTCACCAAGATACACTGATGACCCCCGGGGTCAAAACCAAGATACCCTGAGGGGGGGCCGTGTCACAAAAGGTTTTACACTGTTTGGGGTCGGGGTCCCCTACAAGATCCACGATTGATCCCAGGTACACAAAGATACCCCTGTTGTTTTCCGGGTGTCACACAAGATACCTGTTTGAAAACCGTGTCAACAAGATCCCACTGATGTTCCCAGGTCACACAAGTTTCAAAGGGTGTTTTAACCGTTCACCAAGTCCCACTGATGATGCCGTGTTCCACAAGAACACTGTTTGGATGCCTTTTGCCCACAAAAAAGATACCGGGTGATCCCCAGGTACACAAAATACAGGATGATACCGTGTCACACAAGATCCCACGATGATGGTGTCACACAAGTTTACACTGTTGACCCAGGTCCACAAGTACACTGATGATCCCAGGTAAACCCCAAATACCTGATGTTTCCCGGGGTTTCAAAAAAAGATCACTGATGATCCCGGCCCAACACAAAAATTACACGGGTTGTTTGCCAGGTTTAACACAAGTTTACACTGATGATGTAGGTCACAAAAAGATCCCACTGTGATGCCGGGCCCAAAAAAAGGTACCTGTTTGATGCCGTTTTCACCCCAAGTTTACATGTTTGTTGCGGGTTCACACAAGAAAACATGATAAATGCCCGTGTCACACAAGATACACTGATGATCCCGTTTTTCACATAAAAAAAAACTGTTTGATGCCGTGCACCAAAATACATGATTATGGGGCCCACACAAGTTTAACACTGTTGTTTCCCAGGTCCCCAAAAGATACACTGTGATCCCCCGCTCACACAAGTTTTACACTGATGATGAAAGCTCCCAAGATACACTGGGGGGATGCCAGGTCACAAAAGGAACTTTGATGACCCAGGTCACCCCTAGATACACTGATGATGCCAGGTCACACAAGATACAGATGATGAGGTCACAAAATTTTTACACTGATGATGCCAGGTCAACAAAAAACCAATATGCCATCAGAAAAATTTTAATTAATACCCATAAGTTTGGAAATAAAATATAATACGCATCCGGGCTTGTTCTCCAAAAGGTTTTCCCCCAGAAAAAATTAAATTAAAATTTTTTGGGGTCTACGAAACGTCAATGTTGTGAGGGGGGTGGAGGGGTTTGGGTTGGGGGTTTGAAGGATGGTAGTGAGGGTGATGGAGGGGTTTTTAGTGGGGGTGATGGTTGGTGGAAAGAATGGGTGGTGGTAAAGGGAAACTGGTGGGGGAGAGTAAAGGGAAAATGGTAGTGGGGTAAAGGGAAATGGTGGTGAAAATGGGGTGAAGGTGAGGATGGTGGAGGGTTTGCTGGGGGTGATGGTTTGGGGTGGTGGGGGTTCGGACTGGTGGGTGAGATTGAAAAGACTGGTGATGAGAGGGGGGAGGGGTGTGGGGGAGGTGATAGACTGGTGATGAAAGTGATGAATGGTTGTGGGGAGTCAGGGGACGGTGGTGGGGGGATGGACTGTTTTTGTGGGGGAAGGGGGACTGGTGGTGAGTGTGAGGGAAATCGGGGTTTAAAGGGTGATGAGTGGTTTGTGAATGTGATAGATCGGGTGGGAGGTGTTTGGGGACTGGGGGTTTGAGGTGATAGAGGGGTTTAGTGAGGGGGGGTAAAATTGTTTTGATGGTGAAGGGGACTGGTGGAAAAGGGTGATGGGAGGGAAAGGTGAGTGTTCTGGATGTTGGTGGAGGGGAGGGTTGTTGGTGGGGGGAAAAGGGACTTGGGGGGAAAATTTGGTGATGCAGGGTTTTTTGTTTGGTGAAGGAATGGTGGTGGGGTGTTTGGGACTGTTCTTAAAGGTAAAGGGGATGGTGGTGAGGGTGAGGGGAAATGGGGGCCCGAGAGTGGACTTTTGGTTAGGGTGAGGGAAATTAGTAGTGGGGGTGAGGGGATTGGGGGGTTAGGTGAGGGTAAAGGGATTGGGGGAGAGTGAGGGGGACTGGTGGTGAAGTGATACACTGATTTCAAAGGGTGAAAAAACCTGGGGGGTGAGGGTAAAGTTTTTGGGGGTTTGGGGTTATGGACTGGTGGTGGGGAGTGTGGACTGGTGGTGGAGTGATAGTGATGGTAGGGGTGAGGGACTGGTGGGGAGAAGTGTTTGGATTTGATTTTGATGGGGGAAGGACTGGGGTGGGGGGGGTGATGAATGATGGTGTGTGTGGACCGAAGGTAAAGTGATGGCTGGCCCTCAGAGGGGACGGGGGTGGTGGGTTTGTGGTAGTGGTGGGGGTTTGAGGGGGATTTGTGGTAAAGGGTTTAGGGAAACTGGTGTTGAGGGGGGATGGACGGGTTTGGTTTGGAGGGTGATTTATGGTTGTGAGGGTGAGGGGTTGGTGGGGGAATGTTGAATGGTGGTAAGAGTGCGGGGACTTGTGGTAAAGGGTGTGAGGGGACTAGTGGTGAGGGTAAGGGACGGGTTTGGTGATGGTGATGGATCGTTGTTAGGGTGAAGGGGGACTGGGGTGTGGGGTTGATTGACTGGGGGTTTGGGGGTTGATAAAATGTTGGGGGGGGTTGTTTTGACTGGTGGTGAGGGTGATGGCTACTGGGGGAGGGTTTCCTTGGACTGAGGGGTGAGAGGGGGGGACTGGGGGTTGGGGGTTTGAGGGACTGGTGGGGGAGGGTGATTGACTGGGGGGTGAAGGGTGATGGCGGGTTTGGTGAGGGGTTTTGGGGACTGGGGGTTTGGTGTTTTGGGGGCTGGGGGGTGATGGTGAGTTTTGGTGGTGAGGGTGAGGGGATGGGGGTTGTGAGAAATGGTTTTGGTGGTGAGAGTGAGGGGAACTGGGGGGTGAGGGTGATTTTATGGTTGTAGGGGGGATGTACTGGTGGTGAAAGTTGAATGGTGGAAAAGGTTGATGGATTTGGGGTTGGTGGGGGTTTGTGGAATTTGGTGGTGAGGGTGATGGTTTCTGTTGTTGGGGTTGATGGATGGTGGTAGGGTAAAGGACTGGTGGGTGGGGGTGATAGATTTTTGGTGGGGGGTGATTAAATTGGTGGTGAGGGTGATGGATGGTGGGGGAGGGGGGTTTGACGGGGTTGGTGAGGGTGTTTGGACTTGTGGTGAGAGTAGTCGGGTAGTGGGGGTGTGGGAATGGGGGTTTGAGGGTGAGGGGACGGGGGGCCAAAGGGTGATTGACTGGGGGTTGAGTGTGATGGATTTGATGGTGAGTGTTTTGGACTGGTGGGGGTTTTTGGGGGGCTGGGGGGGGACTGGGGGGGAAATGGGGTGGGGTTTTTGAGGGGACTGGTGGTGTGATTTTTTTGGGAAATGCTGGTGGGGGTTTGATGGCCTGGGTTGGTGAGGTGATGGGACTGGTGGGAGAGGTGGGCTTGTGGTTAGGGTTTGTGAAACCCGGGTGGTGAGGGTGAGGGAAATGGTTTGGGGGTAGGGTGTTGGACTGGGGGGTGGGGGTTTGGTTGGTTTGGTGGTGGGGGATGAGGGACGGGTTGTTGGGGGGTGATGGTTGGTTGTGGGGTAAATGAACCCCTTTCGTTTTGTGAAAAAAACGACTGACGACCTTGTGATGAACGATTGCCCGATTGGGATGAACGTGCCCGTTTTGGCGATGAAGGGATTGACGTTTGGTGATAAAAACGCCCTGACGATTGTGATAAACGATTGAGTTTTTAGGAATAACGGGCCCGTTGTTAGGGGACTGGCTTTTTGAGGGTTTGATAAACTGGAAGGGACGGGGGAGGGGATGGTGGTCCCCGGTGATGGATGGTGGTGCTTTTGTTTTGTTGGTGGTGGTGTGATAAAACTGGGGGGGTGGGGGTTTTGATGGACGGGGTGGAAAAGGTTTGATGGACTTTTTGGTGAGGGTTGGGGGGTTTTGGAAGTGATGGATGGGGGGAGGGGGTTTGATGGATGGTGGTGGGGGGTAAAGGGTGGTGGAGATTGGACTGGTGGGAGAGGGTGAGGGAAAATTGGGGGGTGAGAATGAGGGAAATGGTTGTGAGAGTGATGGACTTTTTTGGTGTTGGGTGATGGGGGGTTGGACTGGTGGTGACGGTGATGGACCCTGTGGTGAGGGGTGAGGGTTTGAGGGAACGGGGGTTTGAGGGGGGGATGGCCCCTGTGGTGAGGGGATAAAACTAATGTGGGGAGTGGGGAAGGGGTGGTGGGGTGGATGGAGTGCTGGTGACCCGTGAGGGAAATGGGTGTTTGTTTGTGATGGACTGGTCGTGAGGGTGTTGGTCGGGGGGTTGAGGGTGATGGACTGGTTAGTGGGGGTGAGGGGCTGGTGGGGGAGGGGTGATGGGTTTTGGTTAGGAGGGAGGGGATTGGTGGGGGGAGGGTGATGGACGGGTTTGGTGAGGGGGTTTAACTTTTGGGGGTGGAGGAAAAGGGACGGGATGGTGAGGGTAAAGGACTGGTGACGGGTGATGGGACTGGGGGGTTTGGGGGGGAGGGACTGGGTGGTGAAGGGTTTGGGGGGGGGGGTAAAGGTGAGGGGTTTTTGTGGTCGGGGGATGGACTTGGTGGGGCGGGTGAGGGGGACTGGGGGGGTGGAGTGTTTGGATGGGGTGGGGGGATGGAAAGGGTTTAAGGGTTGAGGGTGATGGACGGGTTTGGTGGGGTTTTATTGATTGGATTTTTGAGGGTGAGGGGAATGGGGGTTTGTAAGGGTTTCTGGTGGTGAGATTTGAGGGGACTGGGGGTGAGAGTGATTGGACGGGTGGGGAGAATGATGTTTTTGGTTTGGGTTGAGATTGTTGGGTGGTTATTAAGGGTGACGAATGGAAAGGGTTACGGCTGGCGGTGAGGGGGGTGGGACGGGTTTTGGCGAGAGTAAGGGAAAGGGGGGTGAGGATGAGGGAAAAGGTGGGTGGGGAATGGTCGGGTGGTGGGGGAATGATTTTTGGTGGGAGAGTGTTTGGACTGTTGGGTGAGAGAGATGGGCTAAAGATCAAGGTGTGGACTCCCTGGGTGAGGGTCAGGGGACTGAAGGTGAGGGGTGATGGACGCGGGTTTGAGGGTGATGGACTGGTGGTGGATTTTGGGCTGGTGGTAAAAGGGTGATGAACTGAGGTTTGGGGGGTTGGATGGACGGGGGGTTTTGGGGGGTGATGGAAAGGGGGTGGTGGGGAAAAGGGGAAAATCAGGGGGTTAAGGTGAGGGAAATGGTTGTGGGGGTGAGGAAACCGGGGTTGGTGATGGTGAGGGATGGTGGTGAGTGTGGGGGGATGGTGGTGAGGGGGGGGTGGGCGGGGTGGTGAGGGGGGAAAAAAACTGGTGGTGAGGGTGAGGGACTGGTGGTAAAGAGTGTTGCTTTTGGGGTTGGTGAGAGTGTTTGGATTTGGGGGTTTTGAGGGAGAGGGGCTGGTGGTGAAAGGGGGATGGGGGGGGGTTTAGGGTGATGTTCGGTGATGGGGGGTGATGGTTTCGGTTTTTGGGGGGAGGGACTGGGGTTGAGGGTGATGGCCTTGGGGGGGAAGAGTAAAGGGACTGGGGGTTTGAGAGGAGGGGCTGGTGGTTGGGGTTGATGTTTCCAGTGGTGAAGGGGGGGGGGTTTGGTTGTTTGGGTTTGGGGAAAAGGGGGCGGTGGGGGGGTGATCCCCCTGGTGGGGGAGATTTGGATGGATGGTGGTGAGGGGGAGGGGAGGGTTTGGGTGAGGTTTTGGGGGAAATGGTGGTGAGGGTGAGGGATTGGTGGTGATGTTGAGGGATTGGTGGTGAGGGGGGGGGGGATGGGGGGTTTTGGGTGAATTAGGGTGGTGAGGGGGATGGATCGGTGGTGGGGGGAGGGGGATTGGGTTTTGTGAGGGTGTTGAACGTTTTTCGATTGGGGAAAACCGACGGGAACGATTGTAAATGAACGTTTGACGTTTGTGATAAACCCGACTGGGGGATTGGGGTGAACGAGGGGCGTTTTGTGAGAACCCGACTGACGATTGTGATAAACGACTGACGTTTGTGATTTTCGATTGACTTTCCCTTTGGAAATTAAACTGACGTTGTTAGGGAGGGGGTTTGTGGGGGTGGGGAAAGGTTTGGTGACGGTGGGGGGGACTGGTGGTGGGGGTTTGATGGACCGGGGTGAGGGTGAGGGGATGGTTGTGAGGGGTGTTTGGATTGTGGTGAGGGTGAGGAGGTGGGGGCGGGTTTGAGGGAAATGGGGGGCAGGGGGGGGGACGGTTTTTAAAGGTGATGGATTTTTGGTGAGGGTGAGGGCCCCCGGTGGTGAGAGTGAGGGGACTGGGGTGGAGGGGTGTGGGCTTGGGGTTTTGGGTGATAAAACCCGGGGGGTGAGGGTGATGGTCGGTTTTTTTGGGGGGTTGGATTTGGCGGTGAGGGTGATGGATTAGGGGTGGGGTTTGGATGGACTGGTTGAGGGTGATGGTTTGGGGTTGTGAGGGTGAGGGAAACCCTTTGGGTTTGTGATGAAGTTTGACGATTGTGGAACGTTTGGGACGATTGTGATAAAACGAGGACGATTGCGATAAAACCTTGACGTTTTGTGAAAAGCGACGATAGGGGAGGGAAACGATTGGCAAATTTTGAGAAGGGACTGACGATTGTGATGAACGCCCTGAGATTGTGATGATCAAATTAACGTTTGTTGGAATAACTGACGTTTGTTACGGACGGGTTTGGGGACGGTGATGGGACGGGTTTAGGGGACGGTGTGGCCTGGTTGTGAGGTGTTTGGACGGGGTTGGTGACGGTGATTGACTGGTGTGAGAATGATTGACGGGTGGTGAGTGTGGGGAAATAAATGGTGAGGGTGATGGATTTGGGTGGAAAAGGGTGAGGGGGACTTGTGGGGGAGAGTGGATGGTGGAGTGGTGGACTAGGGGGAAGAGGGGAGGGGAATGGGGGTGGGGTGGATGGACGGGTTTGGTGAGAATGATGGATGGTGATGGGGAATTTGAGGGGCTGGTGGTGAGTTTGATGGATGGTGGGAGGGTGATGGTTTGGGGGGATAAGATTTGTGGACTTGGGGGTGAGGAGTGGATGGTGGAGAGTGATGGATGGTGGGAGGGTGATGGATGGTCGAGATTTGGACTGGTGGGGGGGGGGTGAGGGGATTGGTGGTGGAATGAGGGGACGGGTTTGGGTGAGATTTGAGGGAAACTTGTGGTGTTGGTTTTTGGTGATGGACTGGTGGTGACGGTGAGGGATGGTGGTGAGGGTAAATAGACTGGGGGACGTGAGTGTTGGACGGTGGGGTGGGGTGATGGATGGGTTTGGTTTGAGGGTGAGGGGATTTGGTAGTGAGGGGTGGGACGGTGGGGAGAGGGTTTTGGGGTTTTGTGATTAGATGCCCGGGAATTTGGTGGTGGGGGAGATGGACTGGTGGTGAGGGTGATATACTATTGGTGGGGTGTGGGACTGATGGTGAGGGTGAGGGGACTTTTGACAAAATTTGATGGATGGTGGTAAAGGTTTAAATGGGGCCCCGGGAGGTGGGGGGTTGGGGATGGTGGGGGGTGAGGTGAGGGGACTGGGGGTGAAGGTGAGGGGATGGTGGTCGGGGTTTGATTTTGGTTGTGGGGTAAATGGGGTGGTGGTGATAAGGGTTTTCTTGGGGGTTTGGAGTGTTTTGGTGTTGGGGAGAAGAGGGAAATTGGTGGTGGAGTGGATGGACGGGTGGTGACAGAGAGGGGCTAAATGTAAAGGGTGAGGGGAAAATGGGTGCCCGGTAGGGGAACTAAAGGGTGGGGTGATGGAGCTGGTGAGGGGGGATGGATGGTGGTGAAAATTTATGGGCGGGGTGGTGAGGGTGAGGGAAATGGGGGTGGGGGGTGATGGAGGGTGGTGAGGGTGATGGACTGGTGGTGGGGGGGAAAGGGATAAGGGGGTTAAAGGGGTGATGGAATGGTTGTGGTGTGGGGGGACTGGTGGTGAGGGTGATGGGTGGTGGGGGAGGGTGATGAACGGTGGTGAGGGTGATGGACTGGTGGTGAAATTTTTTTTCCCTTTTTGGTTTGGTGAGATTTAGGGGAACTGGTGGGAGGAAAAGGGGAAACGGGTGGTGTTTAGTATGGGTGGTGGTTTAGGGTGAAAACCCGGTGGTGAGGGCGAGGGATGGGGTTTTGTTGGGGGTGAGGGAATGGGCGGTAAAGGGGGGATGGCCTGGGGGTTTGAGAGTGGGGGGGACGGTGGTGAGGGGGGATGGACTGGGTGGTGAGGATGGTGGGGTGGTGGGTGGGGGTTTTGAGGTTGGGGGTGATTTTGGGATGGACTGGTGGTGAGGGTGATGGATCGGGGGTTTGGGTAAATTTTAGGGTTTGGTTTGAGGGTGATGGATCGGTGGTGAGGGTGATGGTTGGTTTTGAGGGATGATAAAACGCCCTTACGGATTGTGATGAACGCCTGAGGGATTGTGATAAAACGATTGACGATTGTAAATAAAAGGGATGTCGATTGCGTTAAAACGTTTGACAATTGGGGAAAAACCAAATTTGACGATTTTTGATAAAGGGATGACGTTGTGATGTTCGTTTGACTTTTGGGTTAGAATAACTGCCTTGGGTTATGGAGGGTTTTGGGGAGGGTGGGACGGGTTTGGTGCCCGATGGGGGGACTGGGGGTGAGGGTGGGGGGAAGTGGTGGGGTGAGGGGATGGGGGTTGGGGGTTGTTGGACTTGTGGTGAGGGTGTTGGGTGGTGGTGAGGTTGATGGGACTGGGGGTGTGGGGGGGATGAAACTGGTGGTGAGGGTGATGGAAGGGTTTGTGAGGGAAGGATGAGGGAGAAGGGTAAAGTTTTTGAAGTTCTCGAGTCTTAAAGTTCTCCAATGTCTTCAAAGTTCTCGAAGCTCCAAAGGGGGTCTTAAAGTTCTGGGAGTTCTGGGAAGATCTTGAATTTCTGAAGGGAAAAACCCTTTAATTTTATTAAGCCCTCATTTTCAGGTCCAATTTTTAAAGGTTGACATCCTTGCCCCCTCGGATATTCACCATTCCCCATTTCCCCTGGGTCACCAACCCCAAGGGAAAATTAGAAAAAACAAAAGGGAAAGGGGACAAAAACCCGGAAGGGAAAAGGACAAAAACCGAAGGAGAGGACAAAAAACCGAAGGAGGGGGAAAAACCCGAAGAAAGGGACAAAAACCCAAAAGTAGAGGAAAAAACAAGGGAAGGAGGGGAAACAACAACCGAAGGAGAGGACAAAAAACCGAATTTTAGGGGGACAAAAACCCGAAGGAGGGACAAAAACCAAAGTAGAGGACAACAACCGAAGTAGAGGCAAAAACCGGGAAGGGGGAAAAACAACGAAGGGGGAGGACAAAAACCGGGGAAGTAGAGGACAAAAAACCGGAAGTAGAGGACAAAAACCAAAGGAAAAGAGGACAACAACCGAAGTAGGGAAAAACAAACCGAAGGAGGGACAAAAAACCCGGAAGTAGAGGACAAAAAACAAAAGGACTTTTTGGGAGGACAACAAACCAAAAGAAGAGGAAAAAACCAAAGGGAGGGCCCAACAACCCGAAGGGGGGGACAAAAAACCGAAGGAGGAGGACAACAACCCAAAAGGAGGGGGAAACAACAACCGAAGGAAGGGGGGACAAAAAACCCGGAAGGGGGGGAAACAACAAAAACCAAAAGGATGGAAAAACCCCCGTAGGGAGGACAACAACCAAAGGGTAGGGGGCAACAACCAAAGGGAAAGGGGGGAAACCAACCCGTAGGGGGAGGAGGGAAAAAACCTTTTAGGACAGAAAACCCAAACCCTTTAGAAAAAACGAGAACATTTAGTTGCTTTTACTGGGGAGGCCCACGAAAAAATCTGGCCACCCATTTCCCTTTCCTCCTGGACAGCCTTGCCCCGCAGATCCCTTTGAGGGGAGAGCCCTCACTCACCCATTTTCGCCCACGAAGTTCGGGCCCAATTAAAGGTAACAATTTCGGGGGTTCTATTTTATTTATTTTGCATCGATTTTTAATTTTTAAATTTTTTTCGATTTTTTTTAGCTTTTGTGAGTGTATTTTAAAACTTTTTTTTGGGGCCGAAAATTTTCGGGCCCAATGAGAAAAAACCCTTAACTTTTTTTCTTTATGGGAAAGTTATTAATTTTAAATTTGTTTTTCTTTTTTTTGTTTTTTTATCTCTTGTTTCTCCAAAAATATTTTTAAGACTCACAAGTAATACTCTCTCTTTCTGTTTTTTTCTTTTCTCCCCCCCTTCCTTCTCTCTCTCTTCTTTTCTCCTCTCTTTTAAAAAAACACACTTTACAACAAAACCCACCACACACCACACACACCCCACACCACACACCCCACCCAAACCCACCACAACACCCAACACACACACAAACACACACACCCACAAAAAACTCATACTTTTTAAAATTTTTATATATTTTATATATATATTTATATATATTATATATATATATATATATTTTATTGTGTATAATGTATGTTGGTTGAGGGAAAGAAATTATTTTGGTGGAGGGAAAGTATGTTAAACTTTTTTAAAATTTTAAAGGGGACAAAACCAGGAAAGTCCCATATATATATGGTAAAAAAACTCTTCATTATTATGTATAAAAAATATTATTCCCGGAGGTTAAATTTTGGGAATGGGGTAATTTTTAAATGTTTTTTTAAAATTTATCCAGAGTGAGAGAGTAAAGGGACAGGAGAAGTGAGAGATGTGAAGACAGGAGAAGTGAGGAGTGTAAAAGGAAGGGGGAAGTGAGAGTGTAAAGACAGGAGAAGTGGAGATTAAAGAAGGAGAAGTGGGGAAAATGGGGAAGCCCGGAGAAAATTTGAGGATGTGAAGACAGGAGAAGTGAGAAAATGTGAAGACGGGCAGAAGGGGAGAGTTAGGGAAGACGGAGAAGTGAGGTATGAAGACAGGCGAAGGGGGAGAGATGTAAAGCGGGGGAAGGGGAGAGTAGGGAAGAAAAGGAGAAGTGAGATTTTGTAAAAGGGGACAGGAAAAAGCGAGAGTGTGTAAAGGGACAGGAGAATTGAGAGAGGGAAAAGAAAAGGAGAAGTGAGAGATGTGAAGACAGGGGGAAAGCGGAAAATGTGAAAGACAGGAGAATTTGAGAGAGGGGGAAAGACAGGGAGAAGTGAGGATAGGGGAAGACACAAAAGTGAATATGTAAAAGGACATTTAGGGGTGGGGGATGTGAAGACGGGAGAAGTGAGGATATAAAAGACAGGAAAAGGGTGGGGCATGTAAAAGAAGGAGAAGTGGGAGATGTGAAGACATGAGAAGCGGGGGAGAGTAAAGACAGGGGGAAATTTGAGAGTTTTGAAGACAGGAGAAGTGGGAATGTGAAGCCCGGGCAAAAAGTGAGAGATGTGAAGGACATGAAAAGGGCGAGGGATGTGAAGACGGGGAAAAAGGGGAGAGAGGTAAAAGGAAAAGTGTAAAGATTGAAGGGGAAGTGGGGAGATTAAAGACAGGAGGAAGTAAAGAGATGTGAAGTTAAGAGAAGTGGGAGTTTATGAAGACAGGAGAAGTGAGATGTGAAGACGCAAAAAGTGAGAGTTGTGAAGGCAAAAGTGGGGGAGATGTGAAACAGGGAAAAGTGAGAGATGTGAAGACAGAAAAAAAGTGAAAAATGTGAAGCCCGGAGAAATGGAGATGTAAAGGGCAGGAGAGTGAGAGATGTGAAGGTAAAAAAGGGTGAGAGATGTAAAGGGACGGAGCCCGGTGAGGGGATGTAAAGGTAGAAGTGAGAGATGTAAAAGACAGGAGAAGTGAGAACGTAAAGACGGGAAAGAAGTGAGAGATAAAAAGGACAGGAAAAAGTGAGAAAATGTAAAGGGACGGAAAGAAGTGAGAGTGTGAAGACAGAAGAAGGGGGGAAATATGTGAAAAACGGAAAGAGTGAGAGATGTGAAGGTAGAAGTGAGAGTTTTTTAAAAGGGAAGGGAGGGAGAGATGTGAAGGTAGGGAGAGATGTAAAGGGCCCAGGAGAAGTGGGGGGGGGGCGTGAAGACGGAGAAAAAAGTGAGGATGTAAAGGACGGAGAAGTGAGAGTTTGGGGGGGGGAAGTGGAATTTAAAACGGTTTCAGGAAGAAATCCAAAAAATTTTTCCCTTTTGAAGCCTTTTTACCCACTCTCCAAGGATATGGGTCCCACAATTTACCCCAAGAGGGGGGACCCATCCTATATAATATTTTTATATAAATATATATTTTTATATATATTATATATATATATATATTTATATATATATTTTTATATATATAAAATATTTTTATATATCTTATATTTATATTTTAAAATTTATTTTATTTAAATTTTAAATATATATATATATATAAAATATTTTATATTTTTAAAATATATATATATTATTGAGTAATGTGTCGGGTAGGTAGGAAACCCAGCTGGCAAAGGAGTTGAAAAAAAAAAGGTTTTGTCCTTGGGGGGGGTTTTTAGCCTACAAATTCCCTCTCCCCTTTGGGAGTTGATGTAAAGGTAGGTTTTAAAATGTGAAAATTCCAGTTCGCTCTCTCTGCCTATAAAGTGTGCATTGACTGAGCTACCCCTCCCAAGTATTTTATCCCTTTTTTCCCCCAGGGGATAGAAAAATTGTGTTTTTGGGAAAACTCCGAACCAGCTTGAGGTTTTTTTGAAGTGAAGTCTGCGGACAGTTATGTACTGTTACCTTCAGTTTACGATGTGACGACCTGTGTCAAGTTGAGAACTTTAAGTGATATATTCCTTATGCCAGGGAGTTACTCAGTATATACTCGCGTACAAGTAATGTCATTATTGAGGAAGCAGTAATATTCCTCTGATCATTAACAAGTGTAGTGACCATATTGACAGTCTCCAGGAGTCTATGATGTACATTCTATTTAAGTATTTTCTTATGTCAATGAAAGTTTCTGATGAAGTGGTATTTAATAGATATTTATGAATATCTAAAAAGTATTTAAGCTTTTAAATAAAAAGAAACTAGAAAAGACTGAGTGACTATTATTTGTGCCTTACATTTCTAAGTTTGGAAGTATCTTCTCATTCTATGAAGTGTATTGTTACGGAGTGCACTAACCTGGCTAAAGATTAAGATTCGAACCGTAACATTAGAATAGTTACAATGTTTTTCTTCTCATCTGCACTTTCCTCTTCCTATATATTAAGAGGAAAATCTTTGACCTACATTAATAATAATAATTCTTAGTGAATAAAAGAAAGTCGAGCAACTGAGGTGAGTGAAAATGTTAACAACAATAACACCAGACTTCCGACTGTCACTCTCACAATTATACCAACAATAACACCAGACTCCCGACTGTTACTCTCACAATTATACCAACAATAACACCAGACTCCCGACTGTCAGTCTCACCATTATTCCAACAGAAACACCAGACTTCCGACTGTCACTCTCACAATTATACCAACAATAACACCAGACTCCCGACTGTCACTCTCACAATTATACCAACAATAACACCAGACTCCCGACTGTCACTCTCACAATTATACCAACAATAACACCAGACTCCAGACTGTCACTCTCACAATCATACCAACAATAACACCAGACTCCCGACTGTCACTCTCACAATTATACCAACAATAACACCAGACTCCGGATTGTCACACTCACAATCATACCAACAATAACATCAGACTACCGACTGTCACTCTCACTATCATACCAGCAATAACACCAGACTTCCCGACTGTCACTCTCACAATCACACCAACAATAACACCAGACTCCCGACTGTCACTCTCACAATCACACCAACAATAACACCAGACTCCCGACTGTCACTCTCACAATCACACTAACAATAACACCAGACTTTCCGACTGTCACTCTCAATCACACCAACAATAACACTAGACTTCCGACTGTCACTCTCACAATCACACCAACAATAACACCAGACATCCGACTGTCACTCTCACAATCATACCAACAATAACACCAGACACCCGACTGTCACTCTCACAATCATACCAACAACACCAGACTTCCCGACTGTCACTCTCACCATTATACCAACAATAACACCAGACCCCCGACTGTCACTCTCACCATTATTCCAACAATAACACCAGACTCCAGACTGTCACTCTCACAGTTATACCAACAATAACACCAGACTCCGGACTGTCACTCTCACAATCATACCAACAATGACACCAGACTAACGAATCTCACTCTCATAATTATACCAACAATAACACCAGACTCCCGACTGTCACTCTCACAATTATACCAGCAATAACACCAGACTCCCGACTGTCACTCTCACAATTATACCAACAATAACACCAGACTCCCGACTGTCACTCTCACAATTATACCAACAATAACACCAGACTCCGGACTGTCACTCTCACGATCATACCAACAATAACATCAGACTCCCGACTGTCACTCTCACAATCACACCAACAATAACACCAGACTCCCGACTGTCACTCTCACAATCACACCAACAATAACACCAGATTCCCGACTGTCACTCTTACAATCACACCAACAATTAACCCAGACTCCCGACTGTCACTGTCACGTTCACAGTCATGCCAACAATAACACCAGACTCCTGACTGTTACTCTCACAATCACACCAACAATAAACCCAGACTCCCGACTGTGACTGTCACTTTCACAATCATGCCAACAATAACACCAGATTCCCGACTGTCACTCTCACAATTATACCAACAATAACACCAGACTCCTGACTGTCACTCTTACAATCACACCAACAATAACATCAAACAAACACATGTGTCTTTTTATAAACTGCAGCTTAGTAAGTATATTTAGACAGATGTACACATAAGAACAATTGTCATACATAGTGTAAATTACTTAGGATTACCCATAAACGACAATGTGACTTCTTTCCATTGATATCCTTGTTGATTTTAAACATGGAGTCAGAATGGGTCCAGCAACTCAGGATCTTTTGTTACAACAACAAAAAAATAATTTTCTGTGTGTTCCCGGATATCCCACTCCCCACTTCAAGTTTATTGATTTTTTTTTTTTTTGGTGCTTTCCCTAGTTCCGTGTGTCCAAAAGCCCACCTGTGTATCCTCATATGAGCTCCTTCATCACTTTCCCAGGTTCTGTTTTTCCCAGGTCAGTGGTTCCCCACTTCCACGAGGTCAGTGGTTGTTGGCCCCTCCCCAGTGACCTTGTTGGCCTCTCCCCAGTGACCTTGTTGGTCCATCCCCAGTGACCTTGTTGGCCCCTCCCCAGTGACCTTGTTGGCCCCTTCCCAGTGACCTTGTTGGCCCCTCCACAGTAACCTTGTTGGCCTCTACCCAGTGACCTTGTTGGCCCCTCCCCAGTGACCTTGTTGGCCCCTCCCCAGTGACCTTGTTGGCCCCTCCCCAGTAACCTTGTTGGATGTTAACTTGGTCTTGTCTAGCTGGTCTACTGCCGAGACTGTCCAGGTGGGTGGAATTACAGGAGGAGACACACAGAAAACTGCGTCCTGTAATTACACCCACCAAGACAGATGTTTCACTTTTTATTACATTTCATTATTTATATACCTGTACACATACAAACAAACGCACACACACACAAACGCACACACACACAAACACAAACACATACACACACACACAGTATTTCTTCAGCCACAGAGTAGTCAGTAAGTGGAATAGTTTGGGAAGCGATGTAGTGGAGGCAGGATCCATACATAGCTTTAAGCAGAGGTATGATAAAGCTCACGGCTCAGGGAGAGTAACCTAGTAGCGATCAGTGAAGAGGCGGGGCCAGGAGCTCGGACTCGACCCCCGCAACCTCAACTAGGTGAGTACAACTAGGTGAGTACACACACACACACACACACACACACACACACACACACACACACACACACACACACCACACACACACATACACACACACACACACACACAAACACAAACACACACACACACACACACACACACATACACACACACACACACACACACACACACACACACACACACACACACACACACACACACACACCCCACACACGCACACATACACACACGTTAGTTAGGAATCTTTTAAGACACTGTACACGTTGTACATCAGGACCATACTGGAGTATGCAGCTCCAGTTTGGAACCCACACCTGGTCAAACAGGTCAAGAAATTAGAGAATGTGAAAAGGTTTGCAACAAGGCTAATTACGGAGCTCAGGGGAATGTCCTACGAAGAAAGGTTAAGGGAAATCGGACTGAAGACATTGGAGGACAGGCGGGTCAGGGGAGACATGATAACTGTGGAGAAATTTTCTCCAGGAGGGGAGTATCAGCCTCTTTCAGCCCCCTTCAGCCCCTTTTAGCCCTGAGGGGCCTAGCCCTCTCAGAAGGGGCAAATATCTTGTTTACTGCTACAGCGAGTAATTGATAGCAGATGCAGTATGAGTATGGGACGTGGTCGCTTCGACCGACGCTCCTTGCAGTGTTGCAAAGTGTATTTTAATAAGAGACAGTACATCTCTTACCTTAGCAGGACAATTAAGGAAAATCCTGCTCCCACTTTATTACCATGGTAAAGATAGTGGACATTGTTGTCTATGCTTAAGACAGCAAGAATCAAACATTCTGATTTGCTTCATCGAGGAAGTGGCAAGGAATCAAAAGTACTAGGTCAGCTTTTCCTTTGTGCTAGGGAAGTAACGGCTTGGGGTGCTGTGGCGTCTTCAGATTACTTTTGACTCTACTGAGAGTGACACTGACGCCAGGATAACCAGCAAAGAACACTGATCTGTGCGTTAGTGTGAACAAAGTGTCTCATAAAACACAATAAACACTTAAGAGAAGTGTGATCAGCTTCTTTAGTGATAAGATTGTGAACAATAAAGACAAATCTTTTGGAACATAGTGTACCAGTGTGCGTATTCCTAGACTATGGAAGACGTGGACATCCAAGGACACTTCAGCTCCTATCAAGTCACCGTTACCTGTCGAAGGTGTGAAGAACACCATAGCTCACGCTACAAGAGCAAGGTAGGTTACGAATTTCTTGTAGTACGGGGGACTGCGCAGTTCTTGAGTCGCAAGGAGTTTGTAATCAACCTATAGTCGGCAGTAAGGTGCGGACTTTTGAGTCCAAACAAGTACGTAATTTGTCAGCAATCAGTGAATGAAATATGCTGACATAACACCCCCTAAGGGTAATTTATAATCTTACAAATTATAAATCTTTACAGCCCGTTGAGAGATGACTTCGACAGCTTCTCAAGACCTCGTCTGCAGGGGCGGCTGTGCAGGCCTAATAACCCTTTGACTCAAACGAGTCAAAGGGTTATTAGGAAGTATTTTTTCACACACACACACACAAGCACTCACACACACACACACACTCGCACTCACACACACAAAAGCACACACACACACACACATACACACAAGCACTCACACACACACACACACTCTTACATACACACACACACACACACACACACACCACACACACACACACACACACACACTCACGCACATACACTCAAACGCTCACACACACACACACACACACACAACACACACACACACACACACACACACACACACACACACATACACACACACACACACACACACACACACACACACACAAACACACACATACACTCAAACGCTCACACACACACACACACACACACACACACACACACACACACACACACACACACACACACACACACACACACACACAAACACACACACACACGAACACCCTGTACACCGTGTACGTTAGGCCCATATTGGAGTATGCGGCACCAGTTTGGAACCCACACCTAGCCAAGCACGTAAAGAAACTAGAGAAAGTGCAAAGGTTTGCAACAAGACTAGTCCCAGAGCTAAGAGCTATGTCCTACGAGGAGAGGTTAAGGGAAATCAACCTGATGACATTGGAGGACAGGAGAGATAGGCGGGACATAATAACGACATACAAAATACTGAGAGGAATTGACAAGGTGGACAAGGACAGGATGTTCCAGAGATTAGACACAGTAACAAGGGGACACAGTTGGAAGTTGAAGACACAGATGAATCACAGGGATGTTAGGAAGTATTTCTTCAGCCACAGAGTAGTCAGTAAGTGGAATAGTTTGGGAAGCGATGTAGTGGAGGCGGGATCCATACATAGCTTTAAGCACAGGTATGATAAAGCTCACGGTTCAGGGAGAGTGACCTAGTAGCGACCAGTGAAGAGGCAGGGCCAAAAGATTGGACTCGACCCCTGCAACCTCAACTAGGTGAGTACAACTGCTGCAGTACATGGGCGCCTGGCATATCTGAGAATAGCATTCTGATACCATAGTAAAAGAGACATAACAATATCAAAAACAACTAATTCTGATCACAGTGTAATTGAAGTTCAGATTTACATACACAGGGGTCCTGATCACCAAAATCCACATATCTGTGAAGTTGTCTTCACTAAATACAACTTCAACAACAAGAACATCAACTGGGACCAGGTAAACGATGTCTCAAATGACACATGTTAGGAAGATACCTTAAATAACGGATCCAAACCAGCGCCTTGAAAGGATCAACTTCCTGGCAGCTGAAGTATGTTCAAGATATATTACCCTAAGAAAGAAGAAGAGCAGGAGTAAAGTGGAGAGAGAAAGACGCTCCCTCTACAGAAGACGACGAAAAATCAATGAGCTCCTCAAGAACGCTAGATTATCTGATACACAGAAGGAGGCGCTGACCAAGGAAGTGGAAGGTTTCGAACTTAACTTAAAGGGCTCTTGCAGGAACCAGGAGAGACAGGAGGAGCTTAAAGCAATTAGTGAAATTGAAAGAAATTCGAAATATTTGTTTTCGTATGCCAAAAAACAAGGCAAATGCCATATCTCGTATTGGGCCCTGGCTCAGACAGGATGGGACTTACACAAATGACAACATGGAAACGAGTGAGATACTGAAATTCCAGTACGACTCTGTGTTTAGTGAGCCACTAATCAGTCTAAAGATAGACAATCCAAATGATTTCTTCATGAATGAGCCTCAAAACTCTATCAATGTATGCCAGATTTCCGACATTACCCTAACTATGATAGATTTGATAAAGCCATTGACAACATGCCCATGCACTCAGCCCCAGGCCCAGACTCGTGGAACTCTGTGTTCATTAATAACTGCAAGAAACCCCTTTCATGTGCCGTAAGTATACTATGGAGGAGCTTAGACATAGGGGAAATTCCACAGTCACTTAAAACAACGGATATAGCCCCACTCCATAAAGATGGCAGCAAAGCATTAACTAAGAACTATAGACTAATAGCTCTAACGTCCCATACTGTAAAAATCTTTGAAAGAGTGCTAAGAAGCATGACTACAAACCACTTAAAGTCCCCCCAAAATTGCACAATCCAGGGCAACATGGGTTCAGAGTAGGTCGTTCCTGCCTCACACAACTACTGGATCACTATGATATGGTCTTGGATGCACTGGAAGAAAAACAGAATGCAGATGTAATATACACAGACTTTGCAATAGCCTTTGACAAGTGCGATCATGGCGTAATAGCGCACAAAATACATGCTAAAGGAATAACTGGCAAAATGAGAAGATGGATCTTCAACTTTTTAACCAATCGAACACGAAGAGTAGTGGTCAACAGAGTTAAATTGGAAGCTGCCATAGTGAAAAGCTCTGTTCCACAAGGCACAGTACTCGCCCCAATCCTGTTCCTCTTCCTCATATCTGACATAGACAGTGATGTAATCCACAGCACTGTATCATCCTTTGCAGTCGATACTAGGATCTGCATGAGACTGTCATCTATTGAGGACGCGGTTAACCTCCAAGAAGATATAAACCGAGTTTTCCAATGAGCAGCTGAAAACAATATGATGTTCAACGAGGACAAATTTCAACTACTCCGTTATGGAAAACTGGAGGAGATAATAGTATTCTACAAACTCTGATGATACAATAGAGTGGAAAAAATAATGCGAGGGACCTGGGAGTTGTAATGTCTGAGGATCTCACTTTCAAGGATCGCAACAATGCTACGATCACAACTGCAAATAAAATGATAGGATGGATAATGAAAACGTTCAAAACGAGAGATGTCAAACCAGTGATGATCCTTTTCAAATCACTTGTTCTCTCTAGGCTGGAATACTGCTGTACATTAACCTCTCCGTCAAAGCAGGTAAAATTGCATCAAACACCTCAACTAATGGGAACGCTTGGAAGTACTTGACTTGTACTCACTGGAACGCAGGCGAGAGAGACATATCGTAATCTACACATGGAAAATCCCATGGAAAGATCCCGAATCTGCACACAGAAATCACTCCGTATGAAAAAGACTGGGCAGGTGATGCAATATACCCCCCAATGAAAAGTAGGGGTACCATTGGTACCATAAGAGAAAACACCATAAGTGTCCGGGGCCCAAGACTGTTCAACAGCCTCCGACCAACCACAAGGGAAATTACCAATAGGCCCCTGGCTGCCTTCAAGAGGGACCTGAACAGATACTTAAAGTTGGTGCCGGATCAGCCGGGCTGTGGTTCGTACGTTAAGCTATGTGCGACCAGCCGTAACAGCCTGGTTGATCAGGCCCTGATCCATCCGGAATGCCCTCCAGGTAGACTTCAGGTAGATTAACTGATTTAGTTTTAATAAAGTCCAACAATGGTAAAAGTTTGAAGCAGATCAGAGAAGGTTTTCTCTATTTCAGTAAAATTTCAAATATGATCCTATTCAGATTAAACTTATGGGTTATTATCCTTACTATAGAATGCATCTTCAATGAAAGTTTCAAGCCAGTCAGAAGAAACATTCGTTAGTTATTAATATAATTGGCAAATTGGGGCTCAGGCCTACGAGTGGCAGTATGAGTCTTGTCATCAGAAAACCCACAACAATGGTAAAATTTGAAACCAATCATATGAGTCATTCACCATTTATGTCAAGGATTCCATCGATTTAAAAAAAAAATTATTTACTACATCAACAAATCTGCCAGCATGAAAACGTAACTCAATAGAAACCATCCTGGCCCCTAAGACACATCAACCATTAAATATTGAAGTCGTTAAGAAAAGGTAAACTGAAATTATTTAACGGGATTTAATGGGAATAAAAATTTCAATTATTTTCCAAATAAAATAATCAAATTTGCACTGACATCTTTGAATTTCACTCCCCACCGATTATGTATTTTTTTTAACCATTTGTGAACGTTTGAAACTCCGCCACTGAGGATCTTGGAAGTTATCTGAGCCATTCCAGGATGATGGGAACTGCTTTAATAACGTTGATCATAAGGCATAAACAGGACGCCAATTGTTCGTACAATTTGGCTTTCATTACATTAACCAGGTGTTGAAAATTTGAAGCCGATGGATAAAGCATTCTTGAATTATGAGTGAATTAATATCGAAAAGCTGGAGGAAGAAAATAAATCAGACAACATCTTAAAGTCTCCCTCCAGAGATACCATTCTAATAAGTTCAGGAAGGTAAAAAACTATATATATTATATATATATATATATATATATATATATAAAAAATATATATATTTAAAAATATATATATATATATATTTTATATATATATATATATATAAAATATGTAATATATATATATATTATATATATATATAATATATATATATATATATATATATATATATATAGTCGTGCCGAATAGGCAGAACTTGCGATCTTGGCTTAAATACCAACCCCTCATCTTGCCATATAGGACAAGTGAAAATTTGTGTAGCAATAATTTCGCCAAAATCATTCTGAACCTAGCGAAAAAAATATATTCCACTGTGTTTGTTTAGTATTAAATTACTGTAAACAAATCTAAAATATATTTAGCTGTGTTAGGCTAAAATAAATTGTTCTTGTTATAATAAGGTTAGGTAATTTTTTCTAAGTTCTTTTTGGTGCAAAATTATAAATTTTACATCAACATTAATAAAAAAAAAACATCTTTAAACGTATAAGAAAAAATTTTTTAGAAAGGACTTAATTTTAAATGAGTTCTTGCAAATTTGGGACCAGTTTTTACATATTCGGCACGACATATATATATATAATATATATATATATATATAATATATATATATATATAATATTTTAAAAATATATATATATATATATATAATATAAATTTTTAAATATATATATATATATATATATATAATATATATATAATATGGGGCAATCAGAATTATTACCAGTGAAGATACAGTTGCTCCAGGGATGCTGACAGGGCCCTGAAGCACATAGAGGAAAGCACCTGCCAGGAAACCAGTGGCACCAACAGTTCCAAACCCTCTGTCCCCACTATGGAACCATTGACTGTGGAAAACTCAGACATTTACAAGCAATAATGTCGTTCCCATCTGGCTTGCTGGGGGGTTACACTGGAATAAGCCACAGCATTTAAAGGATAGGTTATCCAGTTATTGGGGAAATTGCAGAGACACTGCTTTCAGAAAAATCACAATTTTTCGTCAAAAATTCCTTGGCTGGTCTGATTTCCTGATGAAATTAGACCTTTTTTTTTTTGGTTGCAACACTTTGTGCACTTAAAAGAAGGATGGAGGAATTCGCAATTGCAGTAGGCAACACGTTACGCCGCCTCGTATCCAAAGTGCTGTCCGAAGTATTCGTGCACAGGCAGCCATGATGCTTCAACCAAACCAGTTGGCTTTGGGGTCTCTCAAGGAAGTGAAGCAGCGGTTCATGCAACAAGGCATAATCAAAAACCTGCCTGAGGACAATGCAGTGGTAAAAATTAGATTTCAAGAATGCGTTCAATTCTCCTGAAAAGAGACGTGGTATTAGCAGCAGTACAAAAACATTTCCTGGTCTCTTCCCTTTTTGTTTCAGGGGGTATAGCAAGGAATCAATGCTTCTCTTGGAGAGCATGAAATTCACATTTATCGGAGGGGTGTCCAACAAGGAGATCCTCTTGCACCATTTCTCTTCTGTATTGCAGTTAGGGAAATCACAGTCAGACTGACCAGCGAGCTAAACTCTGGTTTTCCCAGATGATGGCACACTAGCAGGTACAAAGGAGTCCCTCCTACATGACCTTACCAGGTAATGACAGGGGACAGGAAATGGGTCTCATCCTGAATCCATCCAAATGTGAAAATCATCTCAGTCAGTCAACAAGTGATAAATGTGTGAGATCAAAACTACCAGGAGCAGCAGTCATTGCCCCCACAAATATGTCTTGCTAGGAGCACCTCTGGGAAGCATGCCATTGACACAATTCTCAGGAAGAAATTGAAGAGTTAAGGAGAATGGGAACAACGAATAGGCAATCTGGACACCCACATGCCTTGTACCTTCTCACAAAGTGCTTGAGTCTGCCCAGGTTGACATATTTCCTAAGATGTGCACCTTCATATGATACCCTATACTGCACGAATATGACAGTTTCTGAGGCAGATTTTTACGAAAGTAAATTAACCTTACTCTAGAAGACGGGCAGTGGAACCAAGCTACACTTCCAGTCAGACTAGGAGGGATTGGTGTCCGCAAAGTCATCACAGATTGCGTTACCTACTTTTCTGTCCTCGTGTATTGCATCAGAGGCTTGTAGCAGCGATTCTCCCTGAACATCTTAGGGACAAGATTGGAAACCAGGACCAAAAAATTTATTGACGGAGCAAAGATCTGGGATAAACTAACGGCTCAGAAACCAGACCTGCTCCCCCCAACAACTAAAAACAATCGCACTGGGATGGTCCCAAAAGTGGAGAATATAGCCTCAACGATGCTTCAGAGTGTGTTCAGGGAAGGATAGAGCCCGCCTGCTGGCAGTGAGAGCCCCTCATGCTGGGGACTTTCTGTTGGCTGTTCCCAACTCCAGCCTTGGCACACGTCTCGACCCACAGACCCTCCGCATTCGGTGTTGCCCTTCGACTTGCCGCCCCTATTCTCGCCGAACACAGGTGTATTTGTGGCAGTGAAGCAGCAGACCGAAATTTGGGTACATGGTCTTGTGTTTCCGTAAATCCGAGGGAAAAATTGCAAGACATGAGGAGGTTAATAACATTATCAAGAGGAGCCTCACAACAGCTGGGGATGCCCAGCAGTAAGGGAGCCACCCCAAATATGCAGATCTGATGGCACCAGAACGTCCCAGATGGTATCACCCTTCAAGCCGGACAGATGGGGAAACAGGTGGTGTGGGACTATACATGTGCATCACCTTGGCTGATACCTATCCCAATACACTAGAGGAAGGAGGGGCAGCTGCCAGCTTTAGGGAGTCCCAAAAGTCTAGAAAATATGGAGAACTTGCCCATCATTATATTTTTGTTCCCCATAGGCTCAGAGACCCTTGGGGTCATGGGGAAAGAGTGCAATCTAATTTCCTTAAGGAGCTGGGAAAAAGACTCTCAGAGTAACTAGGGATCCCAGGGCAGCTAGTTTTCTGTTCCAGCGGCTCAGTGCGGCTGTTCAAAGGGGGAATGCATTTCTGCATTTTGGGCACACGCCCCAGCTCTGAGGAGCTGGATGAGATTTTCGCCTTATAATCGGTGATACACACGTAACAACATGTACCGTATATGCCACCTTATATCAACAATGTATCTCTTAAATCTTCTGTCCATATTATGTAATAAAATATTCCTATTGGTAAAAAAAATAGTTTAAAAGATGGGGTGGTAGGGGAAGTGAAATATTCAAATGGCTTCAGGAAGAAATCCAAATATTCTTCCTTGAAGCCTTTTTATCCACTTCTCCGAGGCTATGGGTCCCACAATTTACACCAGAGGTGGACCCCATCCTATATATATATATTATATATATATATATATATATATATATTATATATTATATATATATATATATATATATATATATATGAAATATTATATATATATATATATATATATATATTATATATATATATATATATATATATGTATATATATAATATATATATATATATATATATATATATAAATATATATATATATATATATATATATATATATATACATAGGAGGGAATAAAAAGGCTTCAAGGAAGAATATCTGGATTTCTTCCTGGAGCCATATGAATATTCCACTTCCCCTACCACCCCATCTTTTCATGTTTTTTTTTGTTTACCAATAGGAATATTTTATTACATAATTTGGTACAGAAGATTTAAGAGATACATTGTTGATATAAAGGTGGCATATACAGTACATGTTTTTACTTGTGTATCACAGATTATAAGGTGAAAATCTCATCCAGCTCCTCAGAGCTGGTGCGTGTGCCCAAAATACAGCAGGCATTACCCCTTTGAACAGCCGCACTGAGCCGCTGGAACAGAAAACTAGCTGCCCTGGGAACCCTAGTTACCTGATGAGTCTTTTTCCCAGCTCCTTAAGGAATTTAGATGCATTCTTTCCTCATGAGCCAAGAGTCTCTGAGCCTATGGGAACAAACATATAATGATAGGCAAGTTCTCCATATTTTCTAGACTTTTGGGACTCCCTGAAGCTGGCAGCTGCCCCTCCTTCCTCCCTGGTGTATTGGAGATAGGTATCAGCCAAGGTAGATGCACATGTATAGTCCCACACCACCTGCTTCCCGTCTGTCCAGGCTTGAAGGGTGATACCATCTGGACGCTTCTGGCTGCCATCAGATCTGCATAGTTGGGGTGGCTCCCTTACTGCTCGTGCCGAATAGGTAAAATTGTTCAATTAGCAAGAACTCATTTAAAAATTTCTCTTATACGTTTAGAGATTTTTTCATTTATGTTCATGTAAAAATTAATAATTTGGTACCAAAAGAACCTTAGAAAACTTACCTAACCTAATTATAACAAGCGCAATTTAATTTAGCATAATTCAGCTATATATATTTTAGATAAGTTTACAGTAATTTAATAATAAACAAACACAATGAAATATACTTTCTTAGCTCCAGAATGATTTTTGCGAAATTATCAAATACACAAATTTTCTCTTAGCTTATTCGGCAAGAAGAGCGTTACTATTTAAGACAAAATCGCGTCTTACCTATTCGGCACGACCGATAATTAAAACATATGTGCAACAGTTAGGTATCTTCATTCCGAAACTTTTCGCCCACACAATTAGCTTCTTCTGTCGAATACAGAGGAAGCAGCAGAAGCAATAGAGATAGAAAGAATATGTAATCAGTCCATCACCTCGAAGACGTAATCACAGTCCAAATAACCACAACACCTCTAATATCCTCTTGAAGATAGCTGCAAGATTGTGAAATATAAATAATCACTTGCAAACGAGAACAATGATGAAACAACAACAGCTGCCGTCAAAAACCCTAATGTGTACATACAGAGGTCCATAAACCAAACCACAGCGCCATTTGCGATACTTGGTTATGTAATTCCAATGTTCACCAAATTTGGACATGGCACATCCTTGTGAGGCAAAACACTTACAACCAGTGATGTATAGAGATATACAAAACCATGTAAGAACTCTTAGAAGTGAAGAGGTGAGAATAAAGCATCCAGCCACACGTTCACACAGACCAGTCACATGATAATACAGAGAGAGAAACAGTCAGCTCTGCTCTCTAAATGATTTCTAGAAATTTCTGAGAAATTGGCGTGAGGTAAATGAAAATCACAGAAACTTCACCCACTCACATATAAAAGTATAGTTAAATGATGTCATACAACAATAAATGATGACACACAGGTGAGAAGGGCACACCCCCTACTGATTCAGCTAATAAGGAAAAGCATGGAAGAGCCTAAAACACAGATGCATCTTGTAAACCTGGCTAACTGTCAAGTTCACAATATCCCAGTAAGGTAAACTATGCAAAATAAACTACAAAAAAACTTCATGCACAACCCAACAATAATACCATTAACAATACCATTGTAACGGGCCAGTAATCCTGCTACAATGTTCCTTCTTTATTGTTCTCT
This sequence comes from Cherax quadricarinatus, assembly GCF_026875155.1. Taxonomy (NCBI): domain Eukaryota; kingdom Metazoa; phylum Arthropoda; class Malacostraca; order Decapoda; family Parastacidae; genus Cherax; species Cherax quadricarinatus. The sequence continues at coordinate 107,694,737 of NC_069403.1, read as the reverse complement.
TATGTAATTCCTGCACAGAATGAGAATAGCACAGATTTTATGATATTAGGTAAACATATCTGAAACATAATATAAACTTCATAATTTTAATAATAACATCAGGGACTGAGAGGGACTTGCCATGGGTTTAGCCCCCCCCCCTCCTGCAGCTGCTGCTGCTGCTACTGTTGCTTGTGATAACATGTCAGTTTATTGATGTGTGATAGGCATGATTTAACAGTCTTTGAATATGTAAAACTACTGAATCTGGCCTCTAAACTACTGGTTACTGGTTTTAACCTTTGCATATTAATGTATGGTTGTCTCAAACTGTAAGTCTAGTTTGTTGATGTGTGTTACTTGCTATTTGTGTGTTAATGTTCATTTTGTTGTTCTTATATTTATGTTGTTTTACAAGTTTTACAGTATATAAATAATCCACACATGGGAGTCTGAAACTTTTAACGAAATTTCGGTCCAAATTTGAGTCACCTGTGTTGAATTAGACACGTGTACAACATCTGGGTGTCTATTTGCAGAAGTTTCGCCATCCTGAGGCTTTATCAATACAATACATGGATATAAAATGAAGACTGTAGAAATATATACGGCAGACAATGGTAGACGAGACAATCAGTCCCTCAGCCTAGGAGCAGGTGATTACCAGCGTAGTCTTGAAGAATGTGAAGCACAAGCAGGAACATTGGTGCTTATATACTGGAGTCAGAGGACATGCTGCAAATGAGGGCACTGGTGGGCAGAATTATCTAATGGAAGTAGGTCATGGCCAGGAGTTAGCAAATAGGTTGTGATATCTGTATCCAAGATTCCGTGATGTTGCTGTATCTGATAAGTTATATAACAGTAGTACTCAATGCTGCCCAACTCTTGGACATGACCTGCTTCCAATGGGACATCCCGCCTACCATCTGTTGCACTTCATCTGGCACCAGTATATACAGTGGCAGTCTTCTTCCCTGTGCTTCATATTCTTCAAGGATATGGCACTCATTATCTGATACTTGACTGAGGGACTGATTACCTTATCTTTCACTCTGCTGTATCTATTTCTACAGTCTTCATATTATGTCCGTTTATTGTATTCATAAAGCCACTGGATGGCGGAAAGTTACCCAGATGTTGTACATGTGTCTAATTTATGGTGGTGCGCTAGCGACGTTTTCTAAGAGACTTTTGCTACCACTGCTTTAATTTAAAGCTAAGCAAATTATGTTTGTTATTACCGTTTAAAATTAATGTCATTTTGGAATTATGTAAGTATTTGCTTTACTCTTGCGACGGTGATCACATCAGGAAAGTTCTTCATATAAATCTTGAAGTAGCAATTGATATCCTCTGTGGTGCTGAGGTGACAGGTAGTAACCACGTCGAGGAAGGTCAAGACAAAGAACGCGTATGTGGGACCTATTTGTTTAACTCCATCCACACACGTCACTACAGTATAAGTCACAACACTACACACGTTACTGCACTACATACATCACTACACTGCACACGTCACTACACTGCACACGTCACTACACTACACACGTCAATACACTGCACGCGTCACTACACTGCACACGTCACTACACTACACACATCACTAAACTACACACCTCACATTACGAATGTCACTGCAATATTCATGTCGCTACACTACACACATCACACTATACAACACTACGTCACACTATTCCACATTTCACACGTCACACTATATTACACTACACACGTTACATTATTCTACACTATAACATCAGTCTACTACATCTACACGTCACATTGCACTGCACTATACGTCACTCTGTACTACACTACACACGTCACACTGTACTACACTACACACGTCACACTGCACTACACTACACACGTCACTCTGTACTACACTACACACGTCACTCTGTACTACACTACACACGTCACACTGTACTACACTACACACGTCACACTGTACTATACACACGTCACTCTGTACACTACACTACACACGTCACTCTGTACTACACTACACACGTCACACTGTACTACACTACACACGTCACACTGTACTACACTACACACGTCACACTGTACTACACTACACACGTCACTCTGTACTACACTACACACGTCCCCTCTGTACTACACTACACACGTCACACTGTACTACACTAACACACGTCACACTGTACTACACTACACACGTCAACTGTACTACACATACACACGTCACACTGTACTACACTACACGCGTCACACTGTACTACACTACACGCGTTCACACTGTACTACACTACACACGTCACTCTGTATTTCACTACACACGTCACACGGTATTTACACTACACCCCGTCAAAAATGTATACATTTCACAGGGCAACTGAAATTACATTTACACCCCGTCACACGGTCCCTTAACACAAACGTCCTCTTTATACCTAAAAACGTTTCACTGTACTCAAAACACACGTCCACTGAAATTTCACTTAATAAAAACAGTTTTCACTTGATACGCACGCACAATATTTACACACGCCCCCTTATAATACTTTTACATCTTTTCCCTTACAATGCAATCAGCATCACTAAAATATCACCAGCCCCAAACTTTTAAATACATTCAGCATAATTTTTAATACTTACCCCAAAATTTGTATACATGCCCCTATAATACATCCCCAACATCACATGTTTTTAACAGCTCACTTTTTTCCTACGTTTTAAACAGGGCAGCCCTTTCTATAATACTTTACAGAAATCTTCTTAAATTCACACTGCTAGTTTTCAAAAACCATAACCCCCCCCTTTCATACCACAAGAAAACTCATAAAACCACAGCTTTAATATCTACACATCATCACGTTTCTGCAATCATTCGTCATATACACATCAAAATTTGGATAACAAAAAAAATTTTCAAATCTCTCACATTTTCACTATTACATATCATATCAATATGTATTCAATTCAGTTTGTATAAAAGATCATTTTTAAACACTAACTTCACTATTAATATTCACTTTTCGTTTATAATCCTCACATAAACACTTTAATTCGAATTTAAAATATAATACTCAAAATAAAAACTATAATATCAAATATAACTATAATACTACAATTTTAACTATAAAAATCAAAATAAAACTAAAATACAAACATTAGCACGGGTTTTTCCCTAGCCTAATTTATAATACACACAATATAACTAAAATTTCAAACATTCCCACGGTAAAAAACACAGTATAAAAATTGGATTTGTGTTGCAAGACTTCGATCAGTTCTTCTGCTCTTAACAATACAATGGCAAAAAATACCGAGCGCTGTGTGGAGGAGGTTATGCAGCAAATTACAGAGCTTTGCCGAGAGAGTGGGACGGATATCCTGACTGTAGATGAAGTAAAGGCATTTCAGAACGAAGGTAAAACCACACCTGGGAGAAGGTGCTGCAGGCCGGTGCTGGCGAGTTCGAAGCCCAGTCATGATTTTGTCATCAAAAGTTCATAGGCAGAGACCCATATGGACGCCCTTTTGAGGAAACTGAAAAGTCTGGTACGGGTTAAGGATGTTAAAGGAACGCAATCTCTTGTAGGAGTGGAAATCCTGAATCGATTACTCCTTACAAGTACCACGTTTTTCCCTTTATGAGTATAGCAAACGAAAACTACTCAACCAAGACAACATACTAGACATTGTGGGAAGGTCTTTGTCACACTGTCCAGCAACTGGGCTCTTATGGATGTCCCACAATGATATCAAAAATGATAATATCTGCATTAAGGATACCGAACAAGGACTTAAAACAACATTAATTGATTTTGGAAATTTTACCGAGGAAAACTGCATTCTCCATAAATACCCTCTCAGCGAAAATAAAAAAATATACCTTGACTGGGTGGCACCAGAGCTACGAGACAGCAAGCCTGCCACACCCACCTCTGATGCTTACAGCATCGCCATACTCTTCCAGGAACAAAGAAAGTTCCTGAGAATGACCCTCCCTAAACGCATGCAAAAATGGATTTCTGACTGTCTACGAGAGAGCCCAGAGGAGCGTCATGGAGTACAAGACTTGATTGATTTGATTAGAGCCAAAAAACGCAGAAGGAAACGTGAGTGGACTGAAGAAGAAGACACCCAACCCAGCCAGAAAAAATCCTGTCACGGTAAGAAAAACTGAACAGTTCGAGGGAGAAATCTAAACTATGAGACGTGGGTAATGTACATACGTTAAAAAAAAAAAAAAAAAAAAAAAAAAAAAAACAGGAACTCGCCGAGCACCACCTCCACGTGGGAGTTCTGGGTGTTATATACTTTCTGTTGTTACATTACAG
>NC_069403.1:107655450-107689945 GCF_026875155.1 Cherax quadricarinatus | reverse complement strand
GGTTTGAAGAGAGTTGGAATATTTCTAACTAAAAATGCAGTATTAGAATGTGAGGGCAGAAGTTTTTTGGTTATAGGATGGTGTGGGGCAGGAGAAAGACGAGTGATTGGTGGAATGATAAGTAAAGGTGTGATAAAAAGAGAAGAAGGTAGCTTAAGCTAGGCCTTTTTAACAAAGCAGATTTTTATAATAAAGAGCAGAGTATAATGGATATTAAAAGATGGTGAAGAGAGTTGGTGAGAGAGTGTAAAAAGGAGAGCAGATGATAGAGTGGGAGAACACTACAAGAAAATTTTGCTGAAAATATAATGACAAAATCTTGGAGTGAGATGACAAATTAAGAACTCTAGAGAACGACGGATTTGTCAGTTTTAATAACAAGTAATGTAGTTAGTAGATGGGGAACTGAGGTATTAAGCTAGTATGGCGGGACTATTTTGAGGAACTTTTAAATGTCGATGTAAAAAGAACTCTGTAATTTCATGCTCTGCCAGGGAGGTTATAACATCTTTTAGGAGTGAAGAAGAGCAGAATGTGAGTGAGCGAGAGGGGCGTGAGGTCTAACGTAGAATGAAAGGGGGTAAAGCTGCTGGAACTGACGGATCATGACCAGAAATGTTAAAAGCAGTGTTGCAGTGGGTTGGTATGTTCTGTTTAAATAACTGTATGAATGACGGGAAAGGTACTTAGGATTAGCAAGAGCATATATAGCTTCTTATATAAAGGGAAGCGTGACAAAAGATATTGTAAAAATGTATAGGCAAATCATTTACAGTGAGTATCACAGTACAAAACTGTACAATAGAGTTAAAAGTGAAAGAATAATTGGTAATACAGAGAGTAGATTGCAGAACCTAGCAAGGAGGCCTTTAGATGTGGGTAGGGGATGTGGTAGATCTGTGTTTTACATTCGAAGCATAAGAGAACAGTAATTTAGATAAAGGTAGGGAAGATTTCATTGCATGTAAGGATTAGAGACGAGACAATGTGATATAAGTAGATAGAGAGCAATGTGGCAATGTTGCAAGTGTGTGGAATAGGTAATAAGTTACTAAAAGCTGTAAAAGGTTTTTTATGAGGATATTGAGGCTCAGATTAGTGTGTGTAAGAGAAGGAGACATACTTCCCGGTAAAAGTAAGGTCTGTAGGGATGTTGTAATTGTCATCATGGTTATTAATTTATATTAATAGATGGGGTTTGTAAAAGAAGTAAATGCTAGGGTGATGAGGAGAGAGATGTGGATTAAATTAAGGGGAATCAAATACTAAAAATGGAAGGTGGACACAGTTTTTGGCTGATGATTAGCTGTTTATCATGGGAAGATTCTAATGAGAAGTTGCAAAGTTTAGTGGATGTGTTTGGGAGGGAGTAATCAAAGATAGAAATTGAAAGGAACATAGATAAGAATAAGGTGATGAGGGTATCAAACAGTTTAGATAAAAAAAAATGATATTACATTGGAGAAAGGAGTATTTGAAGAAGTAAATGAGTTTCATCATTTGTGAGTTTTGACTTTCAGCGGATGGGTTTATGAAGGATGGGGTAACCATGAAAATGATGAATGATAAAAGGTGAGTGTCTTTGAGGCATCAGTGGAGACAACAAACGATATTCATGGAGGCGACAGAAGGTAATGTACGAAAGTATATGGTACTAACACTCTGTGTGAAGCTGGGTTGCAAATGCTGCAGCGAAGAAGGGCGGCTGGAGGAGTGGAGATGTCTTGTCCTAAGGAGCAATGCAATGTGTGGTGGAAAATAATAATGGCAGAGAATTCAGAGTGTGGAAATTAGGAGAGTGTGGAGTTAACAAAAGTATTAGTCAGACGGCTGAAGAAGGGTTGTTGAGGTGGTTTGGTCACTTAGAGAGAAGGGTCAAAGTATAATGAACATGGAGAGCGTATAAGTCTATAAGGGAAGGAAGGCGGGTGTTAGGGGTCGTCCTCGAAGAGGTTGGAGGGGAAGGAGTAAAAAGAGAATTTGTGACGAGCGCTTGACATTCAGCATGCATATGGAGCAGTGTTTGGATAGATGACAAGGAGACAATGGTTTTGGGACCTGACGAGCTTTGGTGTTGTTGAGCAGGGTACTTATAGTGAAGGCATTTCGGAGAAACCGGTAGCCGGACTTGAGTCCTGGAAATGAGAAGCACAATTCCTGCATTGTAAGGGGGGGGGGGGCAGGAGGGGTTTGAGATTATGGCAATTTGGAGAGACTTCTGAACTGTCGTATGGGAGTTCTCTGCAAAGACAGTGATTATGTATGATTGAAAGTGTTGATGGTAATGAAAGTATTTTTCCTTTGTTTGGGATTTCTTTCTTTTTTTGGGTCACTCCTGCCTTGTGGGAGACGGCCGAACCTGTCGAATCAAAAAAAAATTTGTTTGTTGTTATTTTATGTGCTATGTATAGACGTGTGTATATATGTTACAAACTGAATAACGATCGTTACAGTTGTTTTATGCTACCATAACTGGAAGTACAATACGCTTACCTTTTCTGTTTTTTATTATAGTTTCGAACGCTACTGTATCGATTGGCTGAAAAAATGATTTTCAAAGTTTAGAAAAACAATATGTGTTTCCCCTGTGGAAAATGACGTCATTAGTATTTGTAGATTTCATCTCAAGTTATCAAGGGTTGTTGAAAACTTGTGATAATTCAACTTCGGATCTTTGTTATGTCATAAGCGCGCTAGATCATCCCACGACACACACACGGTGAATAAGAGCGTGAAATTACATATGCATTTCAGCAAAATTTTTCTTCTATGCTCATAAGATGTTATCCCAATATTCCTCTCTTAAATATCATGTCCAAACAATATGTTAAAGCTACTTTGATAGATTGGATCATTTTTGTTTGAAGTTCTTAAATTCGTGAAATCACTGCATAATAAAAAGAAGAGACAATATTACATATTAGGGCTGCTCAGGAGATAATTTACTCAGTCAGTCTATTATTTGAGTTTAATGAACTTAATTCCTTTAAGAAACGTAGCCCCACCAAACCACTTGTCTGATGTTGATTCAAGCATACCCAAAGACCAATGTACTGTTTTTAGATAAAAAAACACTAATAAAAAATAAATAAAAAAAAAGCATTAGCCTCAATAGAAATTTTTAAATCACGACTAAAATATTGTCAATTAATTCATTATGTAGCTAACATAATAAATACCCATGAAACTTTCCTTCGCTACATTTAAACTACATTAAATATCCTACTACGACAAAATATATATTTCTTATCATTATTAACATATATAAAAGGATGTAATATTAAATCAGCTGTTCCAGACAAATAAACTGACAACGCTAATTGTTATGTAAGTAGTCAACACATCAGATTTATATAATTTTGCACTGAAGCGCTAAAACTCCATGGAGTCATGCAGCTCCACACTCACGTTCCTATTTGTATTTAACTTGAGGGGGAACCTCAGAAGAAATATCGGTAATTACTGAACCATTATTATTCTACGATAATAGGAAGACAATCAGAAGACAGGGCTGAGAGAGAGGAGAAAAAATAAAAAGACGAAACAAGAGACGAAAATAACAGTGAGGCCTAATTCTCCTTAGTAGTGAAATGTGGCGGGTGGTGACCGTAGACTTTGTCAGAAAGCATTCTTCATTAAAAAATAGTCGTGTCCCTGTTTCTACCGTGTTTTTTACATGTCCTTTACTAAACAATCGCAAACAATACCAGGAATATATATCGTATTTAACGTTTTAACCTAGATTGTTTCCTAATAAATCTCAGTTAAGCGTCAAATAACCGAATTAAATAATGTGAAGAGGAAGAAGCAATAGCGGGAGGAGTTATGTGTGGGTACGACGAGGCTGCTGCAGACATTTATCCTCATGACTAGGCAGTATCTGTATTGTTTTCTACCAGAAACGTTCTAATTGAGTAATCCTATGTCTCCCACTGTATATTTACATGCATACATATTTCAAATAATATTACATTTGTAAGTATAAAATTATATAATTTTTTGACAAATATTCTTCGGTAAATCAGTTGATTAATTATGGACTCTTTTACGATAACCATCGTCCGACTAAATAATCTCACGTTTATGATGCAAAACTCACAGACGCCTGGGACATTTGATTGTGATTTTGCCCCATAAAAGTTCACGTATGAAACGTTGTTGAATGGTATTCCACCATGGAGAAGTCCGCTGGTATGTTTCAGACACAAAAGTTCCATTATGGAACGTGTGATTCGTTGATTTTTCCATTTTATATCGTAAAAAAGATTTCTGTTGCATTTGAAAACATTTTTCCACAACTATAATCACGTGCTTCCTGAACACCAGGATTGGCACGGGGGGTGCCCCTAGATTAATCAAAACTTTTGATTTTAAGAATCCAGTAATTCAGGTTTCCCGCCATGCTGGCCATATGAAAATTAGATCATCAGCAGTTTTCTGTCATAATTGAAAAATGTCATTTTCTTGGAGGATATTGAGAAATTGCTTTTTGAAAATGAATATGGTTTATTGTTGGAAAAGACATAGAGGGATCAGTGGAGGAAAACTTATAGCAATGATAGTTTCGTATTTGGGTGGGGGTAGCAACACACCAACCACCGATACTGCAATACAAACAATCACAGCACTACACATACACTACACACTGCACATTCAACACACTACACACCACAACACACTACACACAACTCACTACACACCCAACACACTACAGCACATACCACAACACACAACACAACACCGCAATGTTACCACTACAACACACCATACAACCACCACAAGACCACAAGGCACAACACACAACACACTCCACAAGACACGCACAACACACACACACGCACCAAACCTACCACAACAGTTACAACACAATACACCACAACACAGAACACAGAGAACACACCACCACAACACACAGCATACCACGCACTTCCCGACCCTGTAAGAGATGCCAGCAAAAACAAAAAAAAAAACTAGCAACCATCGAAAGGAGTGAAAACAATCTCTTTTTTTCCACCTCAGGCTCGCACATTTTCGAGGAATCGCCATGCTCAGTGTACACTGGTGACTCTTGCACCTTTCTGGACAGATGAAGAATCGTCTGATTTCATCTCTAACAGACGGTCCACATAACCGCACACCTCTAAATTAATTTTGAGACTATGGATGAAGGTTCCGGGAAAGAATCTAGCAGCGAGCCTGGGTGGTTAGCCGTCTGTTTTATGATGGTTTATTAAATGTTATTTTGTGCTTGTTGGGAGTGGTTATGGTATTAATATTGATCAACGTTGATATTGTTACAGTTGTTATTACCGTTGTTGCATTGTTGTTTTTCACCGTTGCTATTGTTAATGTATGTTGCTTGTACAAGAATGGTATACAATACAGACAAGATGATATAAAGACACTTGATGTCAACATCATGGGTATCTTTATTCTAGACGTTTCGCCATCCAGTGGCTTTATCAATACAAATTCCAGGACAAAACTTGAAGATAGTAAACTATGTACAGAAGATGAGGTAATCAGTCCCTCACCTAGGGTAGGTGCGAAGAGCACCGTATCGTGGAGATTCTGAGCAGATAGCAAGGCGCCCTTACGCTTATATACTACCAGTCAGGTGGAAATGGACGGTAGTCAGACGAGGGCATAGTCACTGTAGGCTGGATTCCCCAGTGAAGAAGGTCCCTACTACCCAAAGAGATGGGTTAGATTTAGTATATTTTGTCGTAGTCGAGAAGGTTATGGTACATGTCCTCAGTATCAAGATTCCATGATGTTTATTATGCCACATCATGTAATCTTGATTCTGAGTACATGTACATAACCTTCACGACTAACGATAACTACTACTACCAAGTTTTGTTGCCATTGTTGGTACCGTTAGTTTGCTACTGTTAACATTGTTGGTCCGTTTGTTTATGTTACTGTTACCTTGTTTAAGGGTTTTTTTTTTTTTGTGGTGTTAACTTCCTCAAACGTCATAATTCGAGTCGGCTTTCAAATTTTCAACAACCCTGGTTAACTATTATATGTTGAAGACATAGCATTATTGAATGTGGTCAGATAAGCTGTATCCTTATGTATGTACCAGTGTATGAGTACTTATTTTTATGTATTCAAAAACGTATGCCTATGTAAATGCAAGTATATATGTTTGTGTGCAAGAAAACTGCGAAAAATAGTGAAATTTCAAGGGCTTTGTTAATTCCTCATATTATCTAGAGATGTTTACTGGTGATCTTATTGCATGTTTGTGTATATACGCGTGTATGGTGTGTGTGTGTTGCAGGGGTCGAGTTACACTCCTAGCCCCATCCTCTTTGGCCTGTCCGCACTAGGTTCACGTCCCAAGTGCTCCACTCAAATGTGAGGTTGAGCAGGTGTCGAAGATTCAGCCCGCCTTTACACTGATCGCTACTAGGAGGGCCTCTCTCTCTCTCTCTCTCTCCTCTCTCTCTCACTCTCTCTCTCCTCTCTCTCTCTCTCCTCTCTCCCGCTCCTCTCTCTCTCTCTCTACTTCTCTTCATTCTCATCTCGTCTCTCTCTCTGTGCTTCTGAGCTTTTGTTTCAACTCGTCTTAATCTGTTGTATGATATCCTGCCACCACAACGTCACTTAAAAGGCTACTCCACTTGCTGACGACTCTATGACTGAAGAAATACTTCCTAACATCCCTGTGACTCTTCGAGACCTTCAGAGCTTCAATTGTGGACCCCTTGTTTCTGTGGGTTTCCCCTCTCCGGAACGATCCTTCTCTTCCACCTTATGTATTCCAACGCAGTAATCTTGTAATGTCATTATCATGTCTCCCCTAAGCCCTTCTGTCCTCCAGTGTCGAGTCAGTCCGATATCCCTCAACCTTTCATCGTAGACATTCCCTGAGCTCTGGATCCAGCCTTGTTGGAAACCTTTGTACTTTCTCTAATTTTCTTTGACGTGCTGACCAGGTGTGGGGTTCCAACTGGGTGCATAACTCCAGTATGGGACTGACTACACAGTGTACAGTGTATTCAACGATTCTTATTAAGGTACCGGGACTGTTGCAACCCCTGAATGGTCACAATGTATATGATGTATATTACGTATAAGTATATATTGTATATTACCTTTTCAATATAAGTTTTATATATGCTTCTTATATTTCGAATAAATATCTAAATTCGAAAATATTTTGCTATTAATAATATTATTTGACTTATTATGTTTGTTAGGTAGGATTTAACATTCATATAATATTATGTGCAACCTATATAGTCGTCATTGAATGTCAAACTACTGTACTACGCTCATTGCTCGTTACTACTCTGCCGGCTTCCTGTTGCTGAGCAGCAACCCGTCCACGAGCTTTCCACTGATCGAGGGTGGTGTTCACACCTCAGCCTGAAGTAATCCACTCTGGTCTAGACTCGCTTGGTGTTGGAACGTATTTCAAAGTAGGGGGCGGTGGACGGACTAACATGGTCGAAACTGTGAGCCCTTATTGGCCCTGTGGGATTGGGAAGATCGTCGTAGCACGATTAGCTTAATATTTGGGAGTGAGTTGGTTCTGGAGACTCTATTCACAGAACATTGTATAGGGAGCTTAGTATGTATTTTTCGACGGTTGTACGTGAGGTTGTGTGTCGCATGATACACACTTAACTCGAGCAACTCAGGGAACCTGAGTTGTAGCTTCTGTCCTTTTTGTACTGTGTTAAGGCTGTGTACCTGTCACAGTCGGGATTTTCTTATGTATTTGCACAAACATGCAGTAGGTTGCTTTGTGTTTCTTGGGTAGGATTGTCACGAGGTAGGTAGACTTTGGGGGTGTTAGGGTGATCTTCAGTGAGTAGTTATGGTCGGCTACTGAGTGTCGTTTATAGAGTACACACTGCTCCTTGATCCTGATGTGTCGCAGTTCTTGTTATATTGCTATTGGGCTTAGCATCTTTTTATTGTTCAAGAAGACTGTTCTGGGGGTATGATGACCAGTTGGTCAAGAAGGGTAGTTTTATGTGGGACTAAGTGTGTGACTCCACTTTGTTTAATCTAGTCGAGTCGTCAGACATAGCGAACTACTTAGAGCACTTACACACGACACACACACAACTTATTTTGTATTGTTATTATTAAATATTAAATGTACCATACGGTACTTAACACATAAGAATATTGATATGGTGCTTTCAGCATAATACTACTGACACAAAGAAGTGATATATTATTTGATTATTAATAATTTAATTTACTTTTATCTTATACCTCTAGACTTTATTAATAAATTTAATTAAATTTTAATTTCTCTAGTTAGTAGCCTACCATTGTAATCCTGAAGCACTTTACAGTCTTATTGGAATCTAATGATAATTGGACAAGGATACTGACTATTTGTTACGAAACCCAGTAATCAGGCTGGAATGCTAGAAGGGCAGTCCCTTTCTAGTATTCACCTGAGGATCTCTAAGCTTATTCAAATCGCGTTTTTTGTAACAGAACGCTAATCTCAGTTTTATAGGCGTCTATATGCTGCAGTAGTTATCTGGATGATGTGTGCCTCTGGTCCGGAGACGTGCACGGTGTTTATAGCTACCCCAAGATCTTTCTCCTTGAGTGAGTTTGCAGTCTTTATCCCCCTCGCCTATACTCCTGTCCTGCGGTCCTCTTTTGGCCCTTTCCCCAATCTTCAATGACTTTTACATTTGGCTGTCTTGAAATCGAGAAACCACTTTCTGGACACGTGTCCAGTCTGGCCTGGTCTCTTTGTACTCCTGCATTGATCTTCATATACTCGTTTAATTCTTCCCATTAACTTCACATCATCTGCGAACAGGTACACTTCGGAGTCTATCCCTTCAATCATGTCATTCACATAAATCAAAAATAGCACTGTCCAAGAACTGACCCTGTGGGACCCCGCTCGTCAAAGGCGCCCACTGTGATACTTCATATGTACCAACTCATTGTTGCCTCCCTGTCTGTATTCTCTGATCTATTGCAGTAACTCTCCTGTTAAACGTTCCTGATTCTCCAGCTTTCTGCACTAATCTCTTGTGAGGAACTGTGTCGAAGGCCTTTCTTGCAGCCCAAGAAAATGAATCAACTCACTCCACTCTCTCGTGTCTTACTTCATCCCTTACTTTGCATGAAACTCCAGAAGGGTTCGGACAACAGATTTGCCTTCCATGAATCTGAGATGTATTGTCCTTTATAAGTGTTTCCGTCCAGGTGCTTCAACACTCTCTCCTGATAACCTCTCCATGACTTTGCAGTGCTATAGCAAGTCAGTGACACTGATCAATAATTAGTGCCCCGTTCATCTTCTTTCTTAAAAATGGGACTATATTAGCTCTTCCATACCTCAGGTAGTGTCCAGTTTTCAAGGGTTATGTTGAAAATTAGTGGTTAGTGCACACACAGTGTCGATCTGCTACCCTCTCTAAGGACCCACGAGAGATGACCGGTCCCACCGCCATTGAGGTATCAAGGCTACTTAGCATGCTTCATCTCTGCTCCTCAGTCGTGTATTTCATCCAACACTTGTTGATATAACCTTGTTGGTGTTCCCCCCTGTTATGTCTTCCCAAGTCCTTCTCTGTATTTACGTAAATATTCTTGAAAGCGCGGTTCTCTCTCACATACCTCTCGACTCGATTCTTGTGAATTCCACACCTCCTTTCAACAGCTTGATTACTTGGTCTTTGACTGGTGTGTTTCTCCAATGTGGCTATACAGCAGTTTTCGGGTCAAACTTGACTTTCGATGCTATGCTGTTTCGTACTGTTTTCGCTGGGCCTCTCTCGCTTAATCTGCGTGTGTGTGGTGTGTGTGTGTTGTGTGTGTGTGCGTGTGCGGTGTGTGGTGTGTGTGCTGTGTGTGTGTGTGTGTGTGTGTGTGTGTGTGTGAGAGAGAGAGAGAGAGAGAGAGTCTGTAGACTAATATATAATATTTTGCTAGTGTTGCTAAATGTATATTACAGCAAGAATCATCGCAAAATACAGCAGTAATGGAGACAGTAACAATAACACAAATTAGCCGGGAGCCATTGCAACGCCTGATTGTCGAAATCTTGTTTTCTCAACAGATTGAGACCTACCATGATGGTCGAGTTTATTACTTTGAGATTTACTGGACCTTTACCCCACCTCAACGACACAGTAAACATGTCCAACAAGAGAACATAAAGTAATGAAGAAAAAACGCTACGACAACACGCCAAGAACAGATACAGTTACTTAAATATTGTAACACAAGAGAATATTGCTACTGTTAACATGCCAAAACTTCATATAACACATAAAACAGTGTATTAACACAGGAGAACCAGTACCATAACACAAGAAAGTAACTCAGAATAACAATAGAACAACAATAAAACAATAAAGTACAGTAATACAGAAGAACTATACAGTAACATGGATTCACTTCTCTCACCTTCACTATATTGACAGAAAATATTCGCAAACACATGAAAAAAAACAAGGAAAAGAAAATAAGATCTTCATAACTGGTACAGTCAAGCTCTCGACAAAATGGATTGTTGGTGTTGATGTTACCACCGGCTTTGTGTAATATTCTCTTGCTCTACTCTTGTGTGGTACTTGTGTTCAGCTATACACATTTTATTGTATGCTATTATACTATTATAATACAGAAACACACATGAAAAGGTATAATAGCATTACAAAAAAATGGTATAGCTAACGCAAAGTACCACACAAGAGTAGAGTAAGAAATATTATCACAAAACAGTAGCACTGAAGACATTAAGACATAGTTTCTACTGGCCGGTTTGTAACATCAACACCAAGATCCATTTTTGTCCGAGAGAGTGACTCTCCAGTATGAAGATCATTATTTCTTTTCCTAGTTTTTTTTTTACTTGTGTTTGCCAATAATTCTGTCATATAGTGGAAAGGTGAGAGAAGTGAAGCCATGAACAATTAAAACGTGAGAGAGAGATTAACATTTAACAGTTCATAAGAGTTTTTTCCTTAGCAATAACCAGTACAAGATTCTGTCAGTTGTTACTTCCTTATATCTTCACGTTTATCATTAAGGAGATCTACAAAATACTATATACCTAGCATTTTCCATCCTGCTTTTTCAGAATTCTATTAAAATATAAACCATAATATAAATATAATTTTTAACACTGTGTGAGACAGTACAGATAATGTGTGTGACATAGTGTTGGAAAATATGTAAGAAAACGTGCTGGGAATTTTTTTTATACATAAATATATAATATATATATAATATAATATATATATATAGTAATATATATATATATTATATATAATATATAAATATATAAATATAGTATATAGTGTATATATATGTAGTAGAGTAGGACCAAGAAAAGTGTGTGTGTGTGTGTGTCCGTACTTGTGTACTTTGTGTGCTTACTTATAACGTTTCAGTGGACTTGCATATATATAAAGAAGACGAAACTGCAACAAAAAAAGGCAACTGATAACTTTCTTGCAAGCAGATTTCTTGGTGTAAAGACAGAGTCACATACGACACAATAAAAGTAGTTAGTGAAAACAAAACAAAAATACCGAGCAGGCCTTTGTCCCTGACTTTGTTTCTGTAGTTCACAACTGTCTTTGTCCCTGACTTGTTTCAGTACAGTTCACAACTGTCTTTGTACCCTGACTTGTTTCTGGTACAGTTCACAACGCTGGACACAGTGTTAGATAAAATTGCAAAATATTGTTTAATTTAAATAAAATTAATAATGTTTTTGTCCATTGTCTGTTGAGTTTAACCAAGCAATAAATATGTCAAACTTGTGATTGTTTGTCCGAGAAATCCCTCGCCACTAACTTGAATGCTTCCGAGCAGCTCTCGAATCTGAGGACGCCATTGAAGACCCCCTCTATTTATCTTAGCGCGCTCCACCGAGGGAATTGTTGACTGGATTTGTTCATGAGCCCCCTTTTCATGAGTAGTGGTGGTTGCAAAATTTTTTTTGGTTCAATGAGAGTTGGATGTTGAACATTTTTCATCCAGGCTCCAATGATTGACGAGGTGGCCAGTCTCATCCTAATGTAGTGAACCCTTGAATTGCACGGCTGTCCCAGTCACACAGAAAGAGGCAGTACTTGGTGTTTTGGCTAAGAAAATCATTAACTTTCACCTCAAAATATAAGTCCACCTTCTACGACTGCAGGAACAATAATGAAGCAGTGATACTGTGAGTGTGGTAAGGAACACAATGTTTCAAGCCTGTTAGTGAAACCTGTTGTGACACTTAAGATGTACACTTGAAACCAATTTTAACCATGAAATTCATAATCAGTGTTCTGAAAAAGTTGGAAATTTATACTCTGGTTTCGAAGCATTTTGTTTTGTTGACCAGTTGATGGAAAAGACAAATATAAGCAAGAAGAAGTGGGGCTAGAAATGTATCTTAAAAATAATAATGGAACAAAACAGTACAGTACAGTAATACAAAACAACAATACTGTAACATAACCAGAAAAGTACAGTAATATTACATCTGAATAGTAACTGCAGTACATATATAACCACAAAAAGAACAATGCAATATCAATAAGGGAAGAGTAGAGCAAGATAATAATACATAAAACATCAGTATTTGAGAAGACATTAAGACAGAGTTGTACTGGCAAGATGAACATCAACACCTCGTTCGAAAGGTTGACTCGTATTTTCATGCATAGAATTTTTTTGTTGTATTTGTGAATATTTTTCCTCAATTTTTAGTGAAGGTGATAGAAATGTTGAAGACACGAAATTAAAACGGAGAAAACTAAATTATTTAATAATTTCCAAAGAATGTTTGTTTTTTTTTTTTGGCTATATCCAGTACAAGATTCTCTCAGTTGGACTTCCTTATATCTTCACATTTATCATTAATTTAGGATATCTACAAAATACACGTAGCAGCATTCTACATCACCATCATTCAGAATTTTAAGAAGACCAACCTGCTGATAACTTTTTTTGCAGTCAGGTTTCTTGGTGGAAGACAGTGACACATAACTAACACAAATATAACAAAAAGTGTGAAACAAAACAGTTTACAACTGCTGGACAGTGTTAGAATAAAATTGCAAAATAGTTGTTTAAATTAAAAAAATATTAGTAGTTTGTCCATTGTCTGTTGATTATACCAAGCAATGCAAATGTCAAAATTGTGACTGACAGACTTTTTGCAGACTTGTTAACGTACAGCAGAGAAAAATACAAAGTGAATAATAAAAGCAGTATCAAATTTTTAACAACAAGGAGATTTTTTGGTGTAGAAGAGAAGAGTGATGGTTCCTCCGAAATATTAAGTGAAACTTTTGGATATTTGAGAGGAAGGGAATGGTGTGCATCAACATAATTTTTGCAGACTTTGATAAACAGAAAAAAACAAATTGTTAAAAAAGACAATTGCGTTTTGTTGCAACAGTTTTTTGCTAACTACAAGTGAATATAAAACACATAAAATCGAAAGAAACTGCTGTCTCTATCCGTGGTGCTCCCCGATGTCAAATCCCTTTCACAGTTTGTTTTGGTGCTTTCTCTTGTTCCGTTCTCCACAAGACCATCTGTGTCCCTCAGATAACTCCCAGGTGTGGAACATGGTGAGGAGTTGGTATTGAGAGTTGTTATTGTCATAGTGAGGTGTGGTCATAAATTTGGTCATAGGTGAGGGGTGGTCAAAGTGAGGGTAGTTAGTGAGGTCATAGGTGAGGGGGTAGTTAGGTGAGTCATAATGAGCATGTGGTCATAGTTAAGTGAGGTTATAGTGAGATGTGGTCATAGACGAATAAAGTAAAAAAAAAAGATTTCTGCAGACTGTTCCACTCATCAATACCCTATAGTTCCACAAACCAATACTTCACAATATACTTTCCTTGGAAGAGATATTTTCAACACCTCATATATATTAGCCTTTGTTAATAAACCATCTTCCCTTATAACACTCGATCAAGTATTCCCGCATTCTTCAGCCTTACAAGTGAATGTAATTTTAAGGGTCTTCAATACTTCGTTCATGACCGAGAGTTTTCTAATGTTATGTAATAATTTTGTCATTCGAGCTGAGCTGCGTAATCTTGGATATAAATCGCATAATCTACTTGCCTTATTCCGTACACTAGGCACGATTGGCTGGCATACCATAACCCCTCACATCCTTTTCCCATTATTTAGTTATTAATGCAAGCTTGATGATCATTCCACGACTTCAGAACTTTGCACTAGATCAGGCGTGGTCGATGTTGGTCATAGGTAGTTGTGGTCATAGTTAGGTGTGATCATAGTTAGGTGAGGATCATAGATAGTTGTGGTTATAGGTGTGGTATATGTTCCAGGTCTTCATCCGTGGGCCCCAGGATGTCAACCCTTCCACACTTCCCACTTCCCGGTTATTTTGGCCTATCCCTTAGTTCCCTTTGTCCAGAAGTCCATCGTGTCCCTCTCAGCAGAACTCCCAGGAGTGGACCAGGAAAAGGTGTGTCATAGTGATGGTAGGTCGTAGAAAGGTGAGGGATGGTCATAGTTAGGCGAGTTTAAGTGAGGTGTATCATAGTTAGGTGTGTCATAGTTAGGTATGGTCATATTAAGGTGAGATTCGAAGTCAGGTGAGGTCCTATTGAATGTGGTATTATGATTTCCATTCCTCCATATCCTGGGCCCCTTGGCCGATGTCAACCCTTCCACACTTCCCACTCACCGGTTTGTTTTGGTGGCTTTCCCTAGTTCCGGTATCCAGAAGTACCATCTGTGTCCCCTCAGAGAACTTCCAGGTGTGGGATCATGCAGAGATGGTGGTCATAGTGAGGTGATATCATGGTGAATTTGTGTCATAGTCAGGTTGGTTTATGTTTCCCAGGTCTCCATCCGTGGGCCCCGGATGTCAACCCTTCCACAACTCCCCACACCCGTTTGTTTTGTTGGCTTTCCACTAGTGTCCGTGTGTCCAGAAGTCCATCATGTGACCCCACGAGATGAACTCCTTTCCTCCATCTTTCTTAGTGGGAGGGTGTTGGTGGGTGGTTGGGTGGGAGGTTGGGTGGTGGGTGGGTGAGTGGGTTGTTGGGCTGGAGGTGGGTGACGGGTGTGTATTTGTGTAGTGGTGTGTGTTTGTGTATGTTTTTGTCATTTGATTTGTGGTGTTGTGTATGTGTTTGTGTATGTTTGCCCCTAGCCCCAGTAACCTTGTGATGGAAACTGGTCTTGTCTAGTCTAGCTGGTCTACTGGCCGAGAACGTCCAGGTGGGGTGGAAATTAACAGGAGGTGACACACAGAAAACTGCGTCCTGTAAATACACCCACCAAGACAGCCGGAACAGTAGTCAGCTAGACAACACCAATCCTGCCTCGCCATACGGCCACCAAGGTGAGGGTTACTTAGTGATAATCTCGGACCTCTATTTGATTCATTATGTGTTTAAGTGAATTTTTGTTTTGTTTTCCCTCGATGCAGCTTTATAAAAGTGAATGTGCGAACGTTTTATCTTGTATAGAGTGGTGTCAGTGTGATTATTGTCTTTCCCACTCAGAATCAGCCACAAAAAATTATCTAGCTTTCTTTTCTGTTGAAATTCATCATTTTCCTTTTATCAATGACACTGAAACGTAACACAGGTAAATACGAAAGTACACAAGTACATTCACACACGAGGCACACACACACGTCACACACACACACACACAGACACACACTACCACACACACACACACAACACACACACACACACACACACACACATGGCAGCAGGAAATAAAACGGAGAAAAAGAAATTCTTGAGTCTTAATTGTTAAATGAATTCTGTAGTTTGCTACATCTTCGCACAACAGTGTTCTCCCCACAAATGTCTCCCACAATGTCTCCCCACAATGACTCCCACACTGTCTCCCACAATGTTCTCCCACAATGTCCTCCCCACAATGTCTCCACAATGTCTCCCACAATGTCTCCCCACAATGTCTCCCACAATGTCCCACCCACAATGACTCCCACAATGCTCCCACAATGACTCCCCACAATGTGCTCCCACAATGTCTCCCACAATGTCTCCCACAATGTCCTCCCACACACAATTGTCTCCCACAATTCTCCCACAAGTCACCCACAATGTCTCCCACAATGTCTCCCACATGTCCTCACCACAATGTCTCCCACAAAGTCTCCCACAATGTCTCCCACAATGTTCTCCCACAATAGACACTCCACAATGTCTCCAACAATGTCTCCCACAATGTCTCCACACTTTCTCCCACAATGTCTTCCCACAATGTCTCCCACAATGTCTCCCACAATGTCCTCCACATTAATGTCTCCCACAATGTCTCCACAATGTCTCCCACAATGTCTCCCACAGTGTCTCCCACAATGTCTCCCACAATTTCTCCCACAATGTCTCCCATCAATGGGGTATTAAGGTTTGAAGAGAGTTGGAATATTTCTAACTAAAAATGCAGTATTAGAATGTGAGGGCAGAAGTTTTTTGGTTATAGGATGGTGTGGGGCAGGAGAAAGACGAGTGATTGGTGGAATGATAAGTAAAGGTGTGATAAAAAGAGAAGAAGGTAGCTTAAGCTAGGCCTTTTTAACAAAGCAGATTTTTATAATAAAGAGCAGAGTATAATGGATATTAAAAGATGGTGAAGAGAGTTGGTGAGAGAGTGTAAAAAGGAGAGCAGATGATAGAGTGGGAGAACACTACAAGAAAATTTTGCTGAAAATATAATGACAAAATCTTGGAGTGAGATGACAAATTAAGAACTCTAGAGAACGACGGATTTGTCAGTTTTAATAACAAGTAATGTAGTTAGTAGATGGGGAACTGAGGTATTAAGCTAGTATGGCGGGACTATTTTGAGGAACTTTTAAATGTCGATGTAAAAAGAACTCTGTAATTTCATGCTCTGCCAGGGAGGTTATAACATCTTTTAGGAGTGAAGAAGAGCAGAATGTGAGTGAGCGAGAGGGGCGTGAGGTCTAACGTAGAATGAAAGGGGGTAAAGCTGCTGGAACTGACGGATCATGACCAGAAATGTTAAAAGCAGTGTTGCAGTGGGTTGGTATGTTCTGTTTAAATAACTGTATGAATGACGGGAAAGGTACTTAGGATTAGCAAGAGCATATATAGCTTCTTATATAAAGGGAAGCGTGACAAAAGATATTGTAAAAATGTATAGGCAAATCATTTACAGTGAGTATCACAGTACAAAACTGTACAATAGAGTTAAAAGTGAAAGAATAATTGGTAATACAGAGAGTAGATTGCAGAACCTAGCAAGGAGGCCTTTAGATGTGGGTAGGGGATGTGGTAGATCTGTGTTTTACATTCGAAGCATAAGAGAACAGTAATTTAGATAAAGGTAGGGAAGATTTCATTGCATGTAAGGATTAGAGACGAGACAATGTGATATAAGTAGATAGAGAGCAATGTGGCAATGTTGCAAGTGTGTGGAATAGGTAATAAGTTACTAAAAGCTGTAAAAGGTTTTTTATGAGGATATTGAGGCTCAGATTAGTGTGTGTAAGAGAAGGAGACATACTTCCCGGTAAAAGTAAGGTCTGTAGGGATGTTGTAATTGTCATCATGGTTATTAATTTATATTAATAGATGGGGTTTGTAAAAGAAGTAAATGCTAGGGTGATGAGGAGAGAGATGTGGATTAAATTAAGGGGAATCAAATACTAAAAATGGAAGGTGGACACAGTTTTTGGCTGATGATTAGCTGTTTATCATGGGAAGATTCTAATGAGAAGTTGCAAAGTTTAGTGGATGTGTTTGGGAGGGAGTAATCAAAGATAGAAATTGAAAGGAACATAGATAAGAATAAGGTGATGAGGGTATCAAACAGTTTAGATAAAAAAAAATGATATTACATTGGAGAAAGGAGTATTTGAAGAAGTAAATGAGTTTCATCATTTGTGAGTTTTGACTTTCAGCGGATGGGTTTATGAAGGATGGGGTAACCATGAAAATGATGAATGATAAAAGGTGAGTGTCTTTGAGGCATCAGTGGAGACAACAAACGATATTCATGGAGGCGACAGAAGGTAATGTACGAAAGTATATGGTACTAACACTCTGTGTGAAGCTGGGTTGCAAATGCTGCAGCGAAGAAGGGCGGCTGGAGGAGTGGAGATGTCTTGTCCTAAGGAGCAATGCAATGTGTGGTGGAAAATAATAATGGCAGAGAATTCAGAGTGTGGAAATTAGGAGAGTGTGGAGTTAACAAAAGTATTAGTCAGACGGCTGAAGAAGGGTTGTTGAGGTGGTTTGGTCACTTAGAGAGAAGGGTCAAAGTATAATGAACATGGAGAGCGTATAAGTCTATAAGGGAAGGAAGGCGGGTGTTAGGGGTCGTCCTCGAAGAGGTTGGAGGGGAAGGAGTAAAAAGAGAATTTGTGACGAGCGCTTGACATTCAGCATGCATATGGAGCAGTGTTTGGATAGATGACAAGGAGACAATGGTTTTGGGACCTGACGAGCTTTGGTGTTGTTGAGCAGGGTACTTATAGTGAAGGCATTTCGGAGAAACCGGTAGCCGGACTTGAGTCCTGGAAATGAGAAGCACAATTCCTGCATTGTAAGGGGGGGGGGGGCAGGAGGGGTTTGAGATTATGGCAATTTGGAGAGACTTCTGAACTGTCGTATGGGAGTTCTCTGCAAAGACAGTGATTATGTATGATTGAAAGTGTTGATGGTAATGAAAGTATTTTTCCTTTGTTTGGGATTTCTTTCTTTTTTTGGGTCACTCCTGCCTTGTGGGAGACGGCCGAACCTGTCGAATCAAAAAAAAATTTGTTTGTTGTTATTTTATGTGCTATGTATAGACGTGTGTATATATGTTACAAACTGAATAACGATCGTTACAGTTGTTTTATGCTACCATAACTGGAAGTACAATACGCTTACCTTTTCTGTTTTTTATTATAGTTTCGAACGCTACTGTATCGATTGGCTGAAAAAATGATTTTCAAAGTTTAGAAAAACAATATGTGTTTCCCCTGTGGAAAATGACGTCATTAGTATTTGTAGATTTCATCTCAAGTTATCAAGGGTTGTTGAAAACTTGTGATAATTCAACTTCGGATCTTTGTTATGTCATAAGCGCGCTAGATCATCCCACGACACACACACGGTGAATAAGAGCGTGAAATTACATATGCATTTCAGCAAAATTTTTCTTCTATGCTCATAAGATGTTATCCCAATATTCCTCTCTTAAATATCATGTCCAAACAATATGTTAAAGCTACTTTGATAGATTGGATCATTTTTGTTTGAAGTTCTTAAATTCGTGAAATCACTGCATAATAAAAAGAAGAGACAATATTACATATTAGGGCTGCTCAGGAGATAATTTACTCAGTCAGTCTATTATTTGAGTTTAATGAACTTAATTCCTTTAAGAAACGTAGCCCCACCAAACCACTTGTCTGATGTTGATTCAAGCATACCCAAAGACCAATGTACTGTTTTTAGATAAAAAAACACTAATAAAAAATAAATAAAAAAAAAGCATTAGCCTCAATAGAAATTTTTAAATCACGACTAAAATATTGTCAATTAATTCATTATGTAGCTAACATAATAAATACCCATGAAACTTTCCTTCGCTACATTTAAACTACATTAAATATCCTACTACGACAAAATATATATTTCTTATCATTATTAACATATATAAAAGGATGTAATATTAAATCAGCTGTTCCAGACAAATAAACTGACAACGCTAATTGTTATGTAAGTAGTCAACACATCAGATTTATATAATTTTGCACTGAAGCGCTAAAACTCCATGGAGTCATGCAGCTCCACACTCACGTTCCTATTTGTATTTAACTTGAGGGGGAACCTCAGAAGAAATATCGGTAATTACTGAACCATTATTATTCTACGATAATAGGAAGACAATCAGAAGACAGGGCTGAGAGAGAGGAGAAAAAATAAAAAGACGAAACAAGAGACGAAAATAACAGTGAGGCCTAATTCTCCTTAGTAGTGAAATGTGGCGGGTGGTGACCGTAGACTTTGTCAGAAAGCATTCTTCATTAAAAAATAGTCGTGTCCCTGTTTCTACCGTGTTTTTTACATGTCCTTTACTAAACAATCGCAAACAATACCAGGAATATATATCGTATTTAACGTTTTAACCTAGATTGTTTCCTAATAAATCTCAGTTAAGCGTCAAATAACCGAATTAAATAATGTGAAGAGGAAGAAGCAATAGCGGGAGGAGTTATGTGTGGGTACGACGAGGCTGCTGCAGACATTTATCCTCATGACTAGGCAGTATCTGTATTGTTTTCTACCAGAAACGTTCTAATTGAGTAATCCTATGTCTCCCACTGTATATTTACATGCATACATATTTCAAATAATATTACATTTGTAAGTATAAAATTATATAATTTTTTGACAAATATTCTTCGGTAAATCAGTTGATTAATTATGGACTCTTTTACGATAACCATCGTCCGACTAAATAATCTCACGTTTATGATGCAAAACTCACAGACGCCTGGGACATTTGATTGTGATTTTGCCCCATAAAAGTTCACGTATGAAACGTTGTTGAATGGTATTCCACCATGGAGAAGTCCGCTGGTATGTTTCAGACACAAAAGTTCCATTATGGAACGTGTGATTCGTTGATTTTTCCATTTTATATCGTAAAAAAGATTTCTGTTGCATTTGAAAACATTTTTCCACAACTATAATCACGTGCTTCCTGAACACCAGGATTGGCACGGGGGGTGCCCCTAGATTAATCAAAACTTTTGATTTTAAGAATCCAGTAATTCAGGTTTCCCGCCATGCTGGCCATATGAAAATTAGATCATCAGCAGTTTTCTGTCATAATTGAAAAATGTCATTTTCTTGGAGGATATTGAGAAATTGCTTTTTGAAAATGAATATGGTTTATTGTTGGAAAAGACATAGAGGGATCAGTGGAGGAAAACTTATAGCAATGATAGTTTCGTATTTGGGTGGGGGTAGCAACACACCAACCACCGATACTGCAATACAAACAATCACAGCACTACACATACACTACACACTGCACATTCAACACACTACACACCACAACACACTACACACAACTCACTACACACCCAACACACTACAGCACATACCACAACACACAACACAACACCGCAATGTTACCACTACAACACACCATACAACCACCACAAGACCACAAGGCACAACACACAACACACTCCACAAGACACGCACAACACACACACACGCACCAAACCTACCACAACAGTTACAACACAATACACCACAACACAGAACACAGAGAACACACCACCACAACACACAGCATACCACGCACTTCCCGACCCTGTAAGAGATGCCAGCAAAAACAAAAAAAAAAACTAGCAACCATCGAAAGGAGTGAAAACAATCTCTTTTTTTCCACCTCAGGCTCGCACATTTTCGAGGAATCGCCATGCTCAGTGTACACTGGTGACTCTTGCACCTTTCTGGACAGATGAAGAATCGTCTGATTTCATCTCTAACAGACGGTCCACATAACCGCACACCTCTAAATTAATTTTGAGACTATGGATGAAGGTTCCGGGAAAGAATCTAGCAGCGAGCCTGGGTGGTTAGCCGTCTGTTTTATGATGGTTTATTAAATGTTATTTTGTGCTTGTTGGGAGTGGTTATGGTATTAATATTGATCAACGTTGATATTGTTACAGTTGTTATTACCGTTGTTGCATTGTTGTTTTTCACCGTTGCTATTGTTAATGTATGTTGCTTGTACAAGAATGGTATACAATACAGACAAGATGATATAAAGACACTTGATGTCAACATCATGGGTATCTTTATTCTAGACGTTTCGCCATCCAGTGGCTTTATCAATACAAATTCCAGGACAAAACTTGAAGATAGTAAACTATGTACAGAAGATGAGGTAATCAGTCCCTCACCTAGGGTAGGTGCGAAGAGCACCGTATCGTGGAGATTCTGAGCAGATAGCAAGGCGCCCTTACGCTTATATACTACCAGTCAGGTGGAAATGGACGGTAGTCAGACGAGGGCATAGTCACTGTAGGCTGGATTCCCCAGTGAAGAAGGTCCCTACTACCCAAAGAGATGGGTTAGATTTAGTATATTTTGTCGTAGTCGAGAAGGTTATGGTACATGTCCTCAGTATCAAGATTCCATGATGTTTATTATGCCACATCATGTAATCTTGATTCTGAGTACATGTACATAACCTTCACGACTAACGATAACTACTACTACCAAGTTTTGTTGCCATTGTTGGTACCGTTAGTTTGCTACTGTTAACATTGTTGGTCCGTTTGTTTATGTTACTGTTACCTTGTTTAAGGGTTTTTTTTTTTTTGTGGTGTTAACTTCCTCAAACGTCATAATTCGAGTCGGCTTTCAAATTTTCAACAACCCTGGTTAACTATTATATGTTGAAGACATAGCATTATTGAATGTGGTCAGATAAGCTGTATCCTTATGTATGTACCAGTGTATGAGTACTTATTTTTATGTATTCAAAAACGTATGCCTATGTAAATGCAAGTATATATGTTTGTGTGCAAGAAAACTGCGAAAAATAGTGAAATTTCAAGGGCTTTGTTAATTCCTCATATTATCTAGAGATGTTTACTGGTGATCTTATTGCATGTTTGTGTATATACGCGTGTATGGTGTGTGTGTGTTGCAGGGGTCGAGTTACACTCCTAGCCCCATCCTCTTTGGCCTGTCCGCACTAGGTTCACGTCCCAAGTGCTCCACTCAAATGTGAGGTTGAGCAGGTGTCGAAGATTCAGCCCGCCTTTACACTGATCGCTACTAGGAGGGCCTCTCTCTCTCTCTCTCTCTCCTCTCTCTCTCACTCTCTCTCTCCTCTCTCTCTCTCTCCTCTCTCCCGCTCCTCTCTCTCTCTCTCTACTTCTCTTCATTCTCATCTCGTCTCTCTCTCTGTGCTTCTGAGCTTTTGTTTCAACTCGTCTTAATCTGTTGTATGATATCCTGCCACCACAACGTCACTTAAAAGGCTACTCCACTTGCTGACGACTCTATGACTGAAGAAATACTTCCTAACATCCCTGTGACTCTTCGAGACCTTCAGAGCTTCAATTGTGGACCCCTTGTTTCTGTGGGTTTCCCCTCTCCGGAACGATCCTTCTCTTCCACCTTATGTATTCCAACGCAGTAATCTTGTAATGTCATTATCATGTCTCCCCTAAGCCCTTCTGTCCTCCAGTGTCGAGTCAGTCCGATATCCCTCAACCTTTCATCGTAGACATTCCCTGAGCTCTGGATCCAGCCTTGTTGGAAACCTTTGTACTTTCTCTAATTTTCTTTGACGTGCTGACCAGGTGTGGGGTTCCAACTGGGTGCATAACTCCAGTATGGGACTGACTACACAGTGTACAGTGTATTCAACGATTCTTATTAAGGTACCGGGACTGTTGCAACCCCTGAATGGTCACAATGTATATGATGTATATTACGTATAAGTATATATTGTATATTACCTTTTCAATATAAGTTTTATATATGCTTCTTATATTTCGAATAAATATCTAAATTCGAAAATATTTTGCTATTAATAATATTATTTGACTTATTATGTTTGTTAGGTAGGATTTAACATTCATATAATATTATGTGCAACCTATATAGTCGTCATTGAATGTCAAACTACTGTACTACGCTCATTGCTCGTTACTACTCTGCCGGCTTCCTGTTGCTGAGCAGCAACCCGTCCACGAGCTTTCCACTGATCGAGGGTGGTGTTCACACCTCAGCCTGAAGTAATCCACTCTGGTCTAGACTCGCTTGGTGTTGGAACGTATTTCAAAGTAGGGGGCGGTGGACGGACTAACATGGTCGAAACTGTGAGCCCTTATTGGCCCTGTGGGATTGGGAAGATCGTCGTAGCACGATTAGCTTAATATTTGGGAGTGAGTTGGTTCTGGAGACTCTATTCACAGAACATTGTATAGGGAGCTTAGTATGTATTTTTCGACGGTTGTACGTGAGGTTGTGTGTCGCATGATACACACTTAACTCGAGCAACTCAGGGAACCTGAGTTGTAGCTTCTGTCCTTTTTGTACTGTGTTAAGGCTGTGTACCTGTCACAGTCGGGATTTTCTTATGTATTTGCACAAACATGCAGTAGGTTGCTTTGTGTTTCTTGGGTAGGATTGTCACGAGGTAGGTAGACTTTGGGGGTGTTAGGGTGATCTTCAGTGAGTAGTTATGGTCGGCTACTGAGTGTCGTTTATAGAGTACACACTGCTCCTTGATCCTGATGTGTCGCAGTTCTTGTTATATTGCTATTGGGCTTAGCATCTTTTTATTGTTCAAGAAGACTGTTCTGGGGGTATGATGACCAGTTGGTCAAGAAGGGTAGTTTTATGTGGGACTAAGTGTGTGACTCCACTTTGTTTAATCTAGTCGAGTCGTCAGACATAGCGAACTACTTAGAGCACTTACACACGACACACACACAACTTATTTTGTATTGTTATTATTAAATATTAAATGTACCATACGGTACTTAACACATAAGAATATTGATATGGTGCTTTCAGCATAATACTACTGACACAAAGAAGTGATATATTATTTGATTATTAATAATTTAATTTACTTTTATCTTATACCTCTAGACTTTATTAATAAATTTAATTAAATTTTAATTTCTCTAGTTAGTAGCCTACCATTGTAATCCTGAAGCACTTTACAGTCTTATTGGAATCTAATGATAATTGGACAAGGATACTGACTATTTGTTACGAAACCCAGTAATCAGGCTGGAATGCTAGAAGGGCAGTCCCTTTCTAGTATTCACCTGAGGATCTCTAAGCTTATTCAAATCGCGTTTTTTGTAACAGAACGCTAATCTCAGTTTTATAGGCGTCTATATGCTGCAGTAGTTATCTGGATGATGTGTGCCTCTGGTCCGGAGACGTGCACGGTGTTTATAGCTACCCCAAGATCTTTCTCCTTGAGTGAGTTTGCAGTCTTTATCCCCCTCGCCTATACTCCTGTCCTGCGGTCCTCTTTTGGCCCTTTCCCCAATCTTCAATGACTTTTACATTTGGCTGTCTTGAAATCGAGAAACCACTTTCTGGACACGTGTCCAGTCTGGCCTGGTCTCTTTGTACTCCTGCATTGATCTTCATATACTCGTTTAATTCTTCCCATTAACTTCACATCATCTGCGAACAGGTACACTTCGGAGTCTATCCCTTCAATCATGTCATTCACATAAATCAAAAATAGCACTGTCCAAGAACTGACCCTGTGGGACCCCGCTCGTCAAAGGCGCCCACTGTGATACTTCATATGTACCAACTCATTGTTGCCTCCCTGTCTGTATTCTCTGATCTATTGCAGTAACTCTCCTGTTAAACGTTCCTGATTCTCCAGCTTTCTGCACTAATCTCTTGTGAGGAACTGTGTCGAAGGCCTTTCTTGCAGCCCAAGAAAATGAATCAACTCACTCCACTCTCTCGTGTCTTACTTCATCCCTTACTTTGCATGAAACTCCAGAAGGGTTCGGACAACAGATTTGCCTTCCATGAATCTGAGATGTATTGTCCTTTATAAGTGTTTCCGTCCAGGTGCTTCAACACTCTCTCCTGATAACCTCTCCATGACTTTGCAGTGCTATAGCAAGTCAGTGACACTGATCAATAATTAGTGCCCCGTTCATCTTCTTTCTTAAAAATGGGACTATATTAGCTCTTCCATACCTCAGGTAGTGTCCAGTTTTCAAGGGTTATGTTGAAAATTAGTGGTTAGTGCACACACAGTGTCGATCTGCTACCCTCTCTAAGGACCCACGAGAGATGACCGGTCCCACCGCCATTGAGGTATCAAGGCTACTTAGCATGCTTCATCTCTGCTCCTCAGTCGTGTATTTCATCCAACACTTGTTGATATAACCTTGTTGGTGTTCCCCCCTGTTATGTCTTCCCAAGTCCTTCTCTGTATTTACGTAAATATTCTTGAAAGCGCGGTTCTCTCTCACATACCTCTCGACTCGATTCTTGTGAATTCCACACCTCCTTTCAACAGCTTGATTACTTGGTCTTTGACTGGTGTGTTTCTCCAATGTGGCTATACAGCAGTTTTCGGGTCAAACTTGACTTTCGATGCTATGCTGTTTCGTACTGTTTTCGCTGGGCCTCTCTCGCTTAATCTGCGTGTGTGTGGTGTGTGTGTGTTGTGTGTGTGTGCGTGTGCGGTGTGTGGTGTGTGTGCTGTGTGTGTGTGTGTGTGTGTGTGTGTGTGTGTGAGAGAGAGAGAGAGAGAGAGAGTCTGTAGACTAATATATAATATTTTGCTAGTGTTGCTAAATGTATATTACAGCAAGAATCATCGCAAAATACAGCAGTAATGGAGACAGTAACAATAACACAAATTAGCCGGGAGCCATTGCAACGCCTGATTGTCGAAATCTTGTTTTCTCAACAGATTGAGACCTACCATGATGGTCGAGTTTATTACTTTGAGATTTACTGGACCTTTACCCCACCTCAACGACACAGTAAACATGTCCAACAAGAGAACATAAAGTAATGAAGAAAAAACGCTACGACAACACGCCAAGAACAGATACAGTTACTTAAATATTGTAACACAAGAGAATATTGCTACTGTTAACATGCCAAAACTTCATATAACACATAAAACAGTGTATTAACACAGGAGAACCAGTACCATAACACAAGAAAGTAACTCAGAATAACAATAGAACAACAATAAAACAATAAAGTACAGTAATACAGAAGAACGATCAGTAACATGATTCACTTCCTCTCACCTACACTATATTGACAGAAAATATTCGCAAACACATGAAAAAAAACAAGGAAAAGAAAATAAGATCTTCATAACTGGTACAGTCAAGCTCTCGCCAAAAGGATTGTTGGAGTTGATGTTACCACCGGCTTTGTGTAATATTCTCTTGCTCTACCTTGTGTGTTACGATGAGGTTCAGCTATACACATTTTATTGTATGCTATTATACTATTATAATACAGAAACACACATGAAAAGGTATAATAGCATTACAAAAAAATGGTATAGCTAACGCAAAGTACCACACAAGAGTAGAGTAAGAAATATTATCACAAAACAGTAGCACTGAAGACATTAAGACATAGTTTCTACTGGCCGGTTTGTAACATCAACACCAAGATCCATTTTTGTCCGAGAGAGTGACTCTCCAGTATGAAGATCATTATTTCTTTTCCTAGTTTTTTTTTTACTTGTGTTTGCCAATAATTCTGTCATATAGTGGAAAGGTGAGAGAAGTGAAGCCATGAACAATTAAAACGTGAGAGAGAGATTAACATTTAACAGTTCATAAGAGTTTTTTCCTTAGCAATAACCAGTACAAGATTCTGTCAGTTGTTACTTCCTTATATCTTCACGTTTATCATTAAGGAGATCTACAAAATACTATATACCTAGCATTTTCCATCCTGCTTTTTCAGAATTCTATTAAAATATAAACCATAATATAAATATAATTTTTAACACTGTGTGAGACAGTACAGATAATGTGTGTGACATAGTGTTGGAAAATATGTAAGAAAACGTGCTGGGAATTTTTTTTATACATAAATATATAATATATATATAATATAATATATATATATAGTAATATATATATATATTATATATAATATATAAATATATAAATATAGTATATAGTGTATATATATGTAGTAGAGTAGGACCAAGAAAAGTGTGTGTGTGTGTGTGTCCGTACTTGTGTACTTTGTGTGCTTACTTATAACGTTTCAGTGGACTTGCATATATATAAAGAAGACGAAACTGCAACAAAAAAAGGCAACTGATAACTTTCTTGCAAGCAGATTTCTTGGTGTAAAGACAGAGTCACATACGACACAATAAAAGTAGTTAGTGAAAACAAAACAAAAATACCGAGCAGGCCTTTGTCCCTGACTTTGTTTCTGTAGTTCACAACTGTCTTTGTCCCTGACTTGTTTCAGTACAGTTCACAACTGTCTTTGTACCCTGACTTGTTTCTGGTACAGTTCACAACGCTGGACACAGTGTTAGATAAAATTGCAAAATATTGTTTAATTTAAATAAAATTAATAATGTTTTTGTCCATTGTCTGTTGAGTTTAACCAAGCAATAAATATGTCAAACTTGTGATTGTTTGTCCGAGAAATCCCTCGCCACTAACTTGAATGCTTCCGAGCAGCTCTCGAATCTGAGGACGCCATTGAAGACCCCCTCTATTTATCTTAGCGCGCTCCACCGAGGGAATTGTTGACTGGATTTGTTCATGAGCCCCCTTTTCATGAGTAGTGGTGGTTGCAAAATTTTTTTTGGTTCAATGAGAGTTGGATGTTGAACATTTTTCATCCAGGCTCCAATGATTGACGAGGTGGCCAGTCTCATCCTAATGTAGTGAACCCTTGAATTGCACGGCTGTCCCAGTCACACAGAAAGAGGCAGTACTTGGTGTTTTGGCTAAGAAAATCATTAACTTTCACCTCAAAATATAAGTCCACCTTCTACGACTGCAGGAACAATAATGAAGCAGTGATACTGTGAGTGTGGTAAGGAACACAATGTTTCAAGCCTGTTAGTGAAACCTGTTGTGACACTTAAGATGTACACTTGAAACCAATTTTAACCATGAAATTCATAATCAGTGTTCTGAAAAAGTTGGAAATTTATACTCTGGTTTCGAAGCATTTTGTTTTGTTGACCAGTTGATGGAAAAGACAAATATAAGCAAGAAGAAGTGGGGCTAGAAATGTATCTTAAAAATAATAATGGAACAAAACAGTACAGTACAGTAATACAAAACAACAATACTGTAACATAACCAGAAAAGTACAGTAATATTACATCTGAATAGTAACTGCAGTACATATATAACCACAAAAAGAACAATGCAATATCAATAAGGGAAGAGTAGAGCAAGATAATAATACATAAAACATCAGTATTTGAGAAGACATTAAGACAGAGTTGTACTGGCAAGATGAACATCAACACCTCGTTCGAAAGGTTGACTCGTATTTTCATGCATAGAATTTTTTTGTTGTATTTGTGAATATTTTTCCTCAATTTTTAGTGAAGGTGATAGAAATGTTGAAGACACGAAATTAAAACGGAGAAAACTAAATTATTTAATAATTTCCAAAGAATGTTTGTTTTTTTTTTTTGGCTATATCCAGTACAAGATTCTCTCAGTTGGACTTCCTTATATCTTCACATTTATCATTAATTTAGGATATCTACAAAATACACGTAGCAGCATTCTACATCACCATCATTCAGAATTTTAAGAAGACCAACCTGCTGATAACTTTTTTTGCAGTCAGGTTTCTTGGTGGAAGACAGTGACACATAACTAACACAAATATAACAAAAAGTGTGAAACAAAACAGTTTACAACTGCTGGACAGTGTTAGAATAAAATTGCAAAATAGTTGTTTAAATTAAAAAAATATTAGTAGTTTGTCCATTGTCTGTTGATTATACCAAGCAATGCAAATGTCAAAATTGTGACTGACAGACTTTTTGCAGACTTGTTAACGTACAGCAGAGAAAAATACAAAGTGAATAATAAAAGCAGTATCAAATTTTTAACAACAAGGAGATTTTTTGGTGTAGAAGAGAAGAGTGATGGTTCCTCCGAAATATTAAGTGAAACTTTTGGATATTTGAGAGGAAGGGAATGGTGTGCATCAACATAATTTTTGCAGACTTTGATAAACAGAAAAAAACAAATTGTTAAAAAAGACAATTGCGTTTTGTTGCAACAGTTTTTTGCTAACTACAAGTGAATATAAAACACATAAAATCGAAAGAAACTGCTGTCTCTATCCGTGGTGCTCCCCGATGTCAAATCCCTTTCACAGTTTGTTTTGGTGCTTTCTCTTGTTCCGTTCTCCACAAGACCATCTGTGTCCCTCAGATAACTCCCAGGTGTGGAACATGGTGAGGAGTTGGTATTGAGAGTTGTTATTGTCATAGTGAGGTGTGGTCATAAATTTGGTCATAGGTGAGGGGTGGTCAAAGTGAGGGTAGTTAGTGAGGTCATAGGTGAGGGGGTAGTTAGGTGAGTCATAATGAGCATGTGGTCATAGTTAAGTGAGGTTATAGTGAGATGTGGTCATAGACGAATAAAGTAAAAAAAAAAGATTTCTGCAGACTGTTCCACTCATCAATACCCTATAGTTCCACAAACCAATACTTCACAATATACTTTCCTTGGAAGAGATATTTTCAACACCTCATATATATTAGCCTTTGTTAATAAACCATCTTCCCTTATAACACTCGATCAAGTATTCCCGCATTCTTCAGCCTTACAAGTGAATGTAATTTTAAGGGTCTTCAATACTTCGTTCATGACCGAGAGTTTTCTAATGTTATGTAATAATTTTGTCATTCGAGCTGAGCTGCGTAATCTTGGATATAAATCGCATAATCTACTTGCCTTATTCCGTACACTAGGCACGATTGGCTGGCATACCATAACCCCTCACATCCTTTTCCCATTATTTAGTTATTAATGCAAGCTTGATGATCATTCCACGACTTCAGAACTTTGCACTAGATCAGGCGTGGTCGATGTTGGTCATAGGTAGTTGTGGTCATAGTTAGGTGTGATCATAGTTAGGTGAGGATCATAGATAGTTGTGGTTATAGGTGTGGTATATGTTCCAGGTCTTCATCCGTGGGCCCCAGGATGTCAACCCTTCCACACTTCCCACTTCCCGGTTATTTTGGCCTATCCCTTAGTTCCCTTTGTCCAGAAGTCCATCGTGTCCCTCTCAGCAGAACTCCCAGGAGTGGACCAGGAAAAGGTGTGTCATAGTGATGGTAGGTCGTAGAAAGGTGAGGGATGGTCATAGTTAGGCGAGTTTAAGTGAGGTGTATCATAGTTAGGTGTGTCATAGTTAGGTATGGTCATATTAAGGTGAGATTCGAAGTCAGGTGAGGTCCTATTGAATGTGGTATTATGATTTCCATTCCTCCATATCCTGGGCCCCTTGGCCGATGTCAACCCTTCCACACTTCCCACTCACCGGTTTGTTTTGGTGGCTTTCCCTAGTTCCGGTATCCAGAAGTACCATCTGTGTCCCCTCAGAGAACTTCCAGGTGTGGGATCATGCAGAGATGGTGGTCATAGTGAGGTGATATCATGGTGAATTTGTGTCATAGTCAGGTTGGTTTATGTTTCCCAGGTCTCCATCCGTGGGCCCCGGATGTCAACCCTTCCACAACTCCCCACACCCGTTTGTTTTGTTGGCTTTCCACTAGTGTCCGTGTGTCCAGAAGTCCATCATGTGACCCCACGAGATGAACTCCTTTCCTCCATCTTTCTTAGTGGGAGGGTGTTGGTGGGTGGTTGGGTGGGAGGTTGGGTGGTGGGTGGGTGAGTGGGTTGTTGGGCTGGAGGTGGGTGACGGGTGTGTATTTGTGTAGTGGTGTGTGTTTGTGTATGTTTTTGTCATTTGATTTGTGGTGTTGTGTATGTGTTTGTGTATGTTTGCCCCTAGCCCCAGTAACCTTGTGATGGAAACTGGTCTTGTCTAGTCTAGCTGGTCTACTGGCCGAGAACGTCCAGGTGGGGTGGAAATTAACAGGAGGTGACACACAGAAAACTGCGTCCTGTAAATACACCCACCAAGACAGCCGGAACAGTAGTCAGCTAGACAACACCAATCCTGCCTCGCCATACGGCCACCAAGGTGAGGGTTACTTAGTGATAATCTCGGACCTCTATTTGATTCATTATGTGTTTAAGTGAATTTTTGTTTTGTTTTCCCTCGATGCAGCTTTATAAAAGTGAATGTGCGAACGTTTTATCTTGTATAGAGTGGTGTCAGTGTGATTATTGTCTTTCCCACTCAGAATCAGCCACAAAAAATTATCTAGCTTTCTTTTCTGTTGAAATTCATCATTTTCCTTTTATCAATGACACTGAAACGTAACACAGGTAAATACGAAAGTACACAAGTACATTCACACACGAGGCACACACACACGTCACACACACACACACACAGACACACACTACCACACACACACACACAACACACACACACACACACACACACACATGGCAGCAGGAAATAAAACGGAGAAAAAGAAATTCTTGAGTCTTAATTGTTAAATGAATTCTGTAGTTTGCTACATCTTCGCACAACAGTGTTCTCCCCACAAATGTCTCCCACAATGTCTCCCCACAATGACTCCCACACTGTCTCCCACAATGTTCTCCCACAATGTCCTCCCCACAATGTCTCCACAATGTCTCCCACAATGTCTCCCCACAATGTCTCCCACAATGTCCCACCCACAATGACTCCCACAATGCTCCCACAATGACTCCCCACAATGTGCTCCCACAATGTCTCCCACAATGTCTCCCACAATGTCCTCCCACACACAATTGTCTCCCACAATTCTCCCACAAGTCACCCACAATGTCTCCCACAATGTCTCCCACATGTCCTCACCACAATGTCTCCCACAAAGTCTCCCACAATGTCTCCCACAATGTTCTCCCACAATAGACACTCCACAATGTCTCCAACAATGTCTCCCACAATGTCTCCACACTTTCTCCCACAATGTCTTCCCACAATGTCTCCCACAATGTCTCCCACAATGTCCTCCACATTAATGTCTCCCACAATGTCTCCACAATGTCTCCCACAATGTCTCCCACAGTGTCTCCCACAATGTCTCCCACAATTTCTCCCACAATGTCTCCCATCAATGGACCGCGGGACCCCAGGGTAACAAACACTACTGTCAACCCACCCGGGGCCCACAGGGTACACACAACCCTGTCAGCCCACCGCTGGGACTACCGGGTACACACAACACTACTGTCAGACCCACCGCGGGACCACCATGGTACACGCAACACTACTGTCAGACCCACCGCTGGACCACCATGGTAAGCAAAAACACTACTGTCAGACCCACCGCTGGGACCACCAGTACACACAACATTTACTGTCAGACCCACCGCTGGGACCACCAGGGTTTACACACAACACTACTGTCAGACCCACCGCTGGACCATCATGGTACACACAACACTACTGTCAGACCCAACCGCTGGGACCCCTCGTGCTTACACAATTTTATATTGCCTCTACTTGCTGTGTGGGGGATTATGTAATGAATAACAATCAGATAGTTGTATATACAACCAATATACAACCAGTATACTTGTAATACATTATCATCAGTCATATTCCCTTACAACTTTTACTATATATTTCCGTTTAATTTATTTCTAACTTTAATTAATTTTAATATAACAGTTCATAAGGTGCTCCTTTCGCTTGAGGTAAGGTAAAGGTCCCACACTGTTATTTACATCAAGCTCTTCAAACTTTCCCCTGCCCCTCCCACGCAGTGCCTCCCACAGCAGTGCCTCCCACAGCAGTGCCTCCCACACTGGCATTCATCTCATCCCAAGCAGTTATCTTCCACGACTCAACATTCTCAACACATTTACTTAACATCTCCCAGGATCCATTTTCCTTATCTGCACTCATCTCTCCTTACAGAACATTTAATACAAATAACACTTCCCACAATCCACACCAAAATTCAGTAACTCTCGGGTAACAAAGTCAACCCTCATGGTAGTCTCGACCTGCTGACTAAAATTATTTCAGCAGTCACTCCAGTAACCAGGCAAATTCGTCTTATTGTTTTCTCTCCAATTTTATTGCATTTTGCAATGATATCTTGCTATAATATACATTTCAAACCCTAGCAACAAAAATCTTGTAATTTACAACAAAGCATTTCCTTTGTATATTTAACTATTGTTAATTAATGTTCTTCATAAATATATTTACAATTCTATCTACCAGTATGTACGGCTTTGTTTGATTTGTTTCACAGACATCGGCTCTTACCAAAGTTTGAATTGCGAAGAATAATCATTTTAGTCATTTTAGTTACTTTGCAAGCGAGAAAATGCAATGAAAAGCTGGAACCAATTATACAGACGTAACTTCAGTATCTGAGACAGTTTTAATATGTCTTCCAAGCAAGTCTGAGGTCATTATGGGTTCTGTAGCAACGGCACTTTTAGATGTTTCCTTCCAGCAGGAGAGAAGTCACTATGTGTTTAGTAGCAACGACAATTTCAGGGGTTTCCTTCCAGCAGGAGTCAAGTCACTATGTGTTTAGTAGCAACGACAATTTCAGGGGTTTCCTTCCAGCAGGAGTCAAGTCACTATGTGTTTAGTAGCAACGACAATTTCAGGGGTTTCCTTCCAGCAGGAGTCAAGTCACTATATGTTTAGTAACTGCAGTCTTTTCAAAAGTATTCTTCTAAAGTGTTAAAGTCGTAACTTCAATAGACACTTTAATATTAAATATGGCTTTCCAACAGATCGAAAAACAATATTAGTACCCTTCAAAAAAAAAAAAAAAAATTTCTGCAGATTTAAAAGACTTAGAAGTGAATATTTTTTAATGGCAAAAA